>VXAD01013580.1:1644211-1665332 GCA_013399195.1 Dicrurus megarhynchus | reverse complement strand
CTGGCGCCGCCTGGTGCCCGGAGCGCGGCGCGGCAGCAGCGCCCGCCCGCACGGGGGGAGCGAAGCGGGGCCGCCCTCGCTGCCGCCGCCTGCTGGCACCGCGGAGGCACTGCGGCACTGACCGGTCCGGTAGCCTGATCCCGGTCCCTGTGCTGGGATTCACAGAATCCTGCGGCTCGGAAAGGACCTTTAGGGCTTGGGATCATCGAGTCCAACCGCTAACCCAGCACTGCCGAGCCCACCACTAGACCGNGTGTATTGGATTTGTGCTGGAAATACGGTTTATAACACAGGGATGTTTTTGTTATTGCTGAGCAGGACTTACACAGAGCCAAGGCCTTTTCTGCCTCTTACCCCACCCCAGCAGCGAGGGGGCTGGGGGTGCACACGGAGCTGGGAGGGGACACAGCCAGGATAGCCAACCCTGACTGACCCAAGGGATATCCCATAGCATGTGGAGTCATGCTCAGCATGTAAATGTGAGGGAAAAAGGAAGAAGGGAAGGACATTCAGAGTGATGGCACTTGCCTTCCCAAGTCACCCGCTCTCCCTGGGAGTGGCTGAGCACCTGCGCAGTGACTGAATTCCTAGTTTCCCTTTGCTTGTGTGTGGAGCTTTTGCTTTACCTATTCAACAGTCTTTATCTTAACCCATGAGATTTTTCACTTTTACTCTTCTGATTCTCTCCCCCTTTTACCAGGGAAGAAGAGAGAGCGAGTGGCTTTGTGGGACTGAAGTGCTGACAGGGCTTAAACCATGACACAGAATTACAAATGCAGGACCACAGTGGCTTTTCATCATGTGCCCTCCTCCCAGAATGCTCATACACATCTTGGGCAACACCAAAAGCTGGGGGTGAGAAGGCAGGTGAGCTGCGAAGGTATTCTAATGCCCTTTCCCCAAATCATTCCATGGGCAACCATCTGTCTCCCCACAGAGCTATCCTCCCTTGTCCCTGTGTCTGAACACGGCAGTCATCATCTGCTCCATTGGAAATGCAATATATCCATAAATGCATTGCTCACCGACAAAGTCACTTTTGTGTCTTGCTGCTCATCATCAGGATCAGCTCTGAAATCAGCAGTCCTTCTGAGACCTGTGTCTGCTCATCTGCCTCCCTTGTTCCCTGTGAGCATCCAAAGGGCACATTAAATATAACCTCGGACTCTGGTACAGAAATAAATCATGAAACATGACCCTCATGCCAGTCAAAGAAGAAGCATTGCAATTCCTACTGCACTGATTTGTATTAGAGAGTATTTCCCTTTCATTGAAAAGGCTCTGTGAATGCCAGCTCCATGAAGAAGAGCACAAAGCACGAGTAGCAGCCAAGTCCTGCTGAGACTCTGCAGCCTGTGGCTGACAGATGAGGTCTTTGCTGTTGTGTCCTGTGTCTGGCCAGGGCTGTGGTTTCCCCCATCAGCACCTCTCACAGGGATTGTCTGCACAGTGTCACAGGAGCCAACAGCTGGAAAACACATTTTAAATTCCATGCTTCAGTTTGGTCTCTGAGGGAAACCCTCAGGGTAGTGCCTGCAGGCAGGAGCAGTTCAGGTATCTGGGTTCCCAGGTTATCCCACTCTCAGCAAACTCTGCCACGGCAAAACCTGTGCACCGGGTCTCCATTTGTGCATGGGGAAAAGGTTCTAGCAGAAATGGGAATGTTTCAACTCCTTAACTTGGAAAGGGAACAAGACGGTAACAGTAAGTTGATTTAAGTATCTCAGAGTAATTTCCAGGTAAGAACTGCCTTCAACGCTGTAACATTTGGTCTGCCTTGCTGAAGGAATGGAATAGCTTGGGGGGCGCTTTCCTGCAGGGTCTTCCCAGCGCCTCAGAGCAAACTTTCTCTGTAGCTTGTTAACGTGGGACAAAAAGCAGCGTAATTCCTCCTCAGAGACCAGGCTGTATGCGTCTGTACTTATTTCCCCTAATGCTGTCCAGCAAAAGTACCTGTAGCGTACTTGAGCCATGTGACCACTGTGAAACCACTGCCTCAAGGCACTTCATTCCTTTCCCCTCCTCTCTTGGCCTTGGGAGTTTTTCCTGCCCAGAGGGGACGATGGAACAGCGTCAGCTGTGATTTGACGCGCCGCGCTGGGTGCTGGAACGAGCTCCCCGCGTCAGTTCTCCGCAATAGCGCGGTTCTCCAAGCGGGATGAGTGCAGGGCTGTCCGGAGGCTGCGGACCCCCAGGATGTGGTGAGCGCAGGGCGATCCAGAGGCTGTGGATCGGCGGGACGTGGTCGGGGCCGGGCGCTGGCCGCCGCTCCCTCCCGGCGCCGCCCGCCGAGCGCTCGCTGGCGCCGCCTGGTGCCCGGAGCNCCTGTGCTGGGATTCACAGAATCCTGCGGCTCGGAAAGGACCTTTAGGGCTTGGGATCATCGAGTCCAACCGCTAACCCAGCACTGCCGAGCCCACCACTAGACCGTGTCCCCGAGTGCCACAGCTAAGCTACAAAAGCAAATGGGTTATACATGTGTTATAAATGCCACCACTCCACCACTTCCCTGGGCAGCCTCTTCCAATGCTTGACAACGATTTCAGTGAAGACATTTTTCTTAATTATCCGATCTCAACCTCCCCTGGCACAACATCAGGCTATTTCCTCTTGTCCAGTCGTTTATTATGTGGGTCAAGAGACCAACCCCTATCTGGCTACAATCTCCTCTCAGGCAGTTTTAGAGAGCGCTAAGGGCTCCCCTGAGCCTCCTCTTCTCCAGACTAAACACCTTCATCTCCCTTACCAGAATTCTGCTGAGTTTCCCTCCTCTAGACATGCTCCAGCACCTCAATGTCCTTCTCGTAGTGAGGGATCCAGAACTGAACACAGGATTTGGAGTGCGACCTCACCAGTGCCAAGCACAGAGGGATGATCACCGCCCTGGTCCTGCTGGCCACACTATTGCTGATCCAGGCCAGGATGCCATTGGCCACCTGGGCATTCACAGTTCTCCAGGTGTGGCATCAGCAATGCTGAGTAAAGGNCTGGCGCCGCCTGGTGCCCGGAGCGCGGCGCGGCAGCAGCGCCCGCCCGCACGGGGGGAGCGAAGCGGGGCCGCCCTCGCTGCCGCCGCCTGCTGGCACCGCGGAGGCACTGCGGCACTGACCGGTCCGGTAGCCTGATCCCGGTCCCTGTGCTGGGATTCACAGAATCCTGCGGCTCGGAAAGGACCTTTAGGGCTTGGGATCATCGAGTCCAACCGCTAACCCAGCACTGCCGAGCCCACCACTAGACCGTGTCCCCGAGTGCCACAGCTAAGCTACAAAAGCAAATGGGTTATACATGTGTTATAAATGCCACCACTCCACCACTTCCCTGGGCAGCCTCTTCCAATGCTTGACAACGATTTCAGTGAAGACATTTTTCTTAATTATCCGATCTCAACCTCCCCTGGCACAACATCAGGCTATTTCCTCTTGTCCAGTCGTTTATTACGTGGGTCAAGAGACCAACCCCTATCTGGCTACAATCTCCTCTCAGGCAGTTTTAGAGAGCGCTAAGGGCTCCCCTGAGCCTCCTCTTCTCCAGACTAAACACCTTCATCTCCCTTACCAGAATTCTGCTGAGTTTCCCTCCTCTAGACATGCTCCAGCACCTCAATGTCCTTCTCGTAGTGAGGGATCCAGAACTGAACACAGGATTTGGAGTGCGACCTCACCAGTGCCAAGCACAGAGGGATGATCACCGCCCTGGTCCTGCTGGCCACACTATTGCTGATCCAGGCCAGGATGCCATTGGCCACCTGGGCATTCACAGTTCTCCAGGTGTGGCATCAGCAATGCTGAGTAAAGGGGAAGGTTCATTAAGCTTTGGTACTTCTCTAAAAAAAGTTGGCTTTACCAGAGACTGTAAGAAGCAGAAGTGTTCCTGTCCCCTGTCCTGACAGACTGACCCCTGGAGGAGATGTCTGCTGACTGGCAGGGGACAGAAGAAGTGAAGGTAAGCTGTGAAATGTGGTTTTTATATCCGTCATGTCAGACAAAATTTTGTCCTATGGTCAGAACCGGTTATGAAACATATATCTGCACTAGAACTGGGTTTAAAAGATACGTGTAAAGAAGTTCTCACTTTAATTATGGAGGCCTACCATCTCTATTTCTAGCTGAAAGGCTTTGTGGGAAAATGAGCTGTCTGTGTCCTTATAAAGGGTTGTAATCCCTTTCTAGGAATAAATGCGATTTTGTTATTCAAAAGCCAGGATGTTTTACGTAGCTGCCTGTAAATCTTTGGAAACATAGAGGAAGCAAAATCTGCCTTCTCCTCTAGCTTTGTCCATTTCCATGAAACTGCTTAACTGTTTTGAGATCTTGTCTGTACCACCCAAAATTACTGGCCTTTGCAAACAGTTTCCTCAACATGAAGAGGTTCTGTAGTGCCCTTTGCTAATAATCATGATGTAAGGTAAGGACAATAGAAATACCAGAAACTTTCCTGTTCTCAGCTTCCCTAAATGAAATCAAATCAGTCCCAAGGATCTTTATCCAGGTTATAAGAAAGGAGAAGTCACTCCCCTTATCACACACTGCAGACAAAGAGAAGGGCACCTTTAAAGCCAAGGAGAGCTAAGAGTGCACAGCTCAATCAACACTTCAGGGTATGACTGTTTGTTCTTTTTTCAAAAAAAAAAGGCGTGAAACTCTTGTTCAGTCTTGTCCTTTCAGGTTTCCAGTCTGAACAAAATGGATTTCTATTAATTCTCCTTAAAAAATCAAGTTCTGAATAACACTTTCTTATTGCTACATGTGTCAAAGGTATTGTTAAATGTTCTCAAGAAATGTAACCTCATGGTGTCTTTTTTTTTAAACCATCACTGAAACTTCCAGTTCCTACTAAAGGAGACCTTTTCCTAGAAACCAATTTTCTTTTTATCTACAGATCATACAAACTATTATCAAGTAATCAACAGAAACTGTGCTTTATTTAAAAAAATTTTTTTAATCTACCACAATAAAAACAAGGAACTTCCTCCATAAATCTGACAGTAGTGTTAGGCCTTTCTTTCTTTGGAAGATCTATGCAATTTATTTCAACATGTTTAACTTCTGGATAGAAATTATTTTTAAGAATCCAAGCAAGACTACTAATTAATTTTAATAAAAGGAAAACTCAAGAGACCACACTAGCTTTTGTTGCTTTCTGTAACTGAGATTCTTCTTTTATCTAATATTTATGAATATACTGCACAACAAAATTGGTTTTCTTTTATAACTTATTTATGTACTCCATGTTTGAGGGAAGAATTATCATCATTTTTTTTAGTATCTGAATCAAGAAAATTATTCTTTCCAGAAGTAAAAAAGTATCTTCTCTTTTATTTTAGTTGTCATAAAGCACACATAATACACACTATCCCCAAATTTCCCTTTGCTTTTACCTTGCCAGCAAAGTAAAACATAAACTCCGCTCCCCTTCTCAGATAACTCCTACAACTGTTTTTGCACTTCCAGTTTAGCAAACTTTACAGGCAGGGTATATCTACAGAAATAACTTGCATAGCAAAAAAGCCAAGCCAGCTCTGTACCTCTGCACAGCCAGATCCTGATGGCCTGCTTCCATAGCAAATGCACTTCAGGTAACTTTATAATAAAATACTCTAATTTAGGAAAAAACGTTTCGTTTTGATACATATAACACTTTTTTTTTGCCTACAACAAGCAGGTATTAAGAAATAGATAACTCAAACCTGAATTTCACTGGGGGTAACATTAGTCAACAGCTCAGGTGTAATTTAGGCAGAAAAAATCAGGGTCCAAGGACTTTGTGACGCAGTGTTTGTTTTTGGTGAGGATATGCTTTTCTATAGCACTTCTACAGCCTATTCAATGCTCTGCTTTTGATTTTGCTTCAAATTTACATTATTTACCTCACCCTAAGTTTTTACAGCACTGTGTAAGTCCCGATGCAGGCAGCCTTATGCCTCATTGGCAACATTTTCTTTAGAGCCCTGGCTCACATGAGAACCTCCCAGCTGTCCTATTTTCTTGCATGGATATATAATTCTTCCTTTATGGGTCCTCGTTAATTAAAAATACTTGGAATAGTTTGGATCCCACTGTAGCAAAACATCACGGCATAACACATAAATTATGAAGAAAAAACTACTGCTTGCATGGATCTCTTCCCAGCATTCTTAATGACAGGGAGCACACTGCATTTCCAGCCCCTCTCACCACCTCTTGCATTACTCCCTTCCCTGGGAGTGGCCACTCCTGCCCTCTCCCCCAGAACCTCCATCCATTTCCTTCTGCTGCTGCTTTGGAGGGCACAGGCAGAGCCAGAATTCTAAGAGTGCTCTGGTTGAAAGAGCAGAAAGCTGTTTAGATAAAGTGATGGTCTCTTAGTGTAAGTACAATTAAATGTGGTCTCTGTAGGGAGTAGAGGCCAGATGTTAAATGCTGCCTCTTAATTTTTTGCTTCTGCAAATTAAGCAGGGTGGGGGGACAGCTAGTGCCTGTGCTCCATAATCCTCTGCTCTTTTAGGTTATGCTTTAGTTGATTATTCAGATGTACCTGTTTTAGGGCATTTTTGTGTATTCTCTCTCATTTTTTTCTATTTCTTTTTCCTAAGCAAAGGGTTGCTTATCAAAATTTTATTTATCTGTGTGCTTCTCAATTCCCTAGGGGTTTTTCCTGATGTTTGACAGAACAATCTGAAATTTATCCACAAAATTTGTTCTGAGTTTTCCTGACACTGGGAAATCATGCATCTTTTTGTACAAGCTTGTTTTAGCTCATTGTTATGCTATTCTGAAAGCCCTGATCCTCCTATAAGATATTAATTTGTAAAAGAGGCCTAGTGAGGTGGTTGAGCATTTTCTTTATCAGTTATTTCCCACCAAATTTGCCCATGGTGCAGCTTAAAGTCTCCTCTCCTCTCCTGCCAACTCAGCTATAGTCAATCGTGCAATTTAGCCTGATGATAATTTATTCCACTTAATCATGTGTGAGATGTAAAAATCCCAGAGGAGGAGTTTGGGCAACTGGAAATTAGGAGGGGGGAAAAATCCCAAACCAAACATTCCCACCTTTTTTCCTTGCAAACTCAGCATATCCTATGCAGAAATTACTGAGACACCATGGTGCCCTGCTTTTTTCACAGTCTCTTGGTGATGGAATCACACTTTAAATCATTCTCCCAAAGCATGACTTAGTTAACACTTCATTATGCAAGAAGATTTCCACTATGCTGTAGTTGGCAAAAAAATCTTACTTTCCTCATGCATTTTATCCAGCATCCACTTCAAATTAGGAAAATTAGACTTTAAAAGTTTTTGTCTAAAAGGCACATGCCTGAATATCTATTTACCCAGTCATCACTTTTACTAGGTCCATATGTTAAAAATATGAAAGATCAAATACCACAGCTAAATTAAGATATTTCTGTGATTATTTTTTCCTTTCAAGGAATAAGTATTTCACTGTACAGCATTATTTGAAGAGTAGCATGTTTCATCTCAAGGATCAGGAATGGCTTGCAGTATAACTTTACAATGTGGCTCGTTAAATTAATTTAGTAAGTGGAGAACATGATTGTTTGCTCACATAAGTGTTTTCAAATTGTGCTTTTCATACTACCAGCTGTCTGAAGTGTCATAGGAACTGGTGTGTATGTGGTCCCAGGGCCAAATCATCCCTTTTACAGCTTATATTAAGATGGTGGGAGCCTCCAAAATATTTGAGGGAAGCAAGGGGTGTAGGAAATCTGGCAGCCATGATTTTAGTGGAAAATTCCTTTTCAAAAAGCAGCAAATAGACTTATCACTAGAATAATACTATACCCAGTCCCCAACAACATTCACACTCTTTTTATGCTGGAATTCAAGCCTTTAAAAACATGTGGATACTTACAGTTATATTTTACAGCTGAATCCCAAACCCTTTATTCAGGTTTTGTTCCTTTCTTTAAGCAAGACTCCAGTTTGCAATATTTATTAAATTCAAACGGTGAGGTTACATGCTAACATCTGATAACACCTATTTTAATTCTGTGTCCTTTTAAGACACAAATTTAAGTTGAAAAAGAGAGATCCTTCTGAAATGGATAAATACTCTTGCCATTCTACTGGAAGTGTACTTAAAATATAATAGGGGAAAAAAAGCACCCATGACATTGTCATCAAAACCAGTCCAGCTGCACTACCAGATCATGTAAACCTTTATTTCTGCACTAAGCCCTTCTTTTTTCACTCTTTTTCAGCTAAATACAATGATCTAACTAAAGAGACCTCATCACGTTTCAACATGCATGAACTTATGCAGAAAGGCTTCTTAGCCCTGGGCTCGGGTCTGTAATAATGGGATATCCTGACAAAGAAATCACAGAAATATTTTACAGGAAGTGCCATCAAGAAGTCATCTAGTCCTCTTCCTTACTACAAGTATATTTTTAGATCCATTTGTATAGAATGTTGTATAAAAAGTGCAGTGAATGTTCTAGAAAATCCCTGCTACTCTCATAGCATTTATTTTCCATTATGCTAAAATCTCATGGATATTTTTCTTCTGATGTTACTGGGTATTAGAAAATATTTGTAAACTTTTTTTTCTTTATAACCACCAATATTCAAAATGAGACAATTTTTAACAAGAGCTTGAAGCACCTCTCATTATAAAATATCACATTATACATTTATAAACTGCCTGTGTATATAGAGAGAAACAACTAAAAGGTAGCCTTCAGTCTGTATTTCTTTAGAAAAACAACTTTAGCCTACATTAAATCAGGATGTTAATTAATTCCATCTTTAAATCCTCATGACAATGCAGATCTGCTTTGAAAACTGACATCCCCTCCAAGACAGAAACCCACTTACTGGTACATACATTTCACACAAATTGAAAAGAAAGACTGCTGGAAATGAAACAGTAGGGATTAAGTTTAAGTTAGGTTCACTTCACATGACTAAGTTAAAATGGCAGGTAGCCTTTCTGCAGAGTAAAAACTCAGATGGATAGTGCCCTGCGGAAAGTGGTCTAAGCTGGCCTGTTCAACTCTGGTTTCTGTAAAGAACATAGAGCAATTTAGGCTGGAAAGTTTAGTCAGGTTGCTCAGGGTTTTATGCATTCAAGTTTTTTTAAATTTCCAGGGTTGTGGACTTCACACCCTGTCTGGCAACGTGCAGCAGTAACACCCAACTCCATTCCTGCAGAGCCACAAACTTCTGTTTCTACTGCTCAGCCCATCCCCACTCCACACGCTTCCTTTTCACATTTGAACCGAGTTAGGAGTTTCCTGTTCAACCAGTCTGGCTGCCTGCTGTGTACACCCATTTTTCTGCAGTTCTGGGTGGATGGTCCTTGTGCTTTCAGGAGGCTGGCATCCAAAACTGACCAGTCTCTGTGGCCCTTTGCCCTTCAAAGCACCCTCCCAGGGATCACAGAATCACAGGATGGTTTGGGTTGGAAGGGCCCTTAGACATCATCTCATTCCAGCCCCCCTGCCATGGGCAGGGACACTTCCCACCAGACCAGGTTGCTCAGAGCCCCATCCAGCCTAGCCTTGAACACTTCCAGGGATGGGGCATCCACAGCTTCTCATGAGATCCTGGCTGCTGGCTGCCTGAACAAGCTGAAGTTCAGAGATTTTAGTTTGCTGCTTCTACTCTCTGCTTCTGATATTACTAGCTCCCTTCATTTTTGAGAGAAAAAGAAAATATTAAGGGAAGAACCAGTAAAGCACAAATAATTCAAAACCACTCAATTAATTTTTTTTTTTAAATAGCTGTTGAATGGTATTGTATCCTGGTTTTTTCAGACCATAAAAGTGGCACAAGCTTACTCCTTGTTTTTCCAAGTATCAGTTTCCTTTGGGGAGAGAAAAAGCTGCCACATTATGTCTGTGACTGTGACACAGGTGCTTATGACCTGGGAAAGAGGAAAGAAGAAAAGTGGCCAGTCAGATTCTCCATTTTTCTGTCTCTGTGCTTGAGACAAGGTTATTGGTATTTAGTTTATATCTGAACATTTTTAGGCTGCCTTTGAATTTCTAATACCCTGAAATCTGTCAGGAGATGTGCTGGCCATTCCTTGAGTTGTAACACTATCCAGTCAGCTTCCTCCACGGAATTTCAGTGAGAGTAGAGCAGATCTGCTTCCATCTTCCAAATGGAGCATCCCAAAAGTTATCATCTGCTTTCTATCCTATGATATGCCACACACAACATAATTCCAACTGCTTGCTCTTTTTTAACCCTCTCTCCCTCTTTCTGAAAATGATATAGAGCTAGTTTTCCTCCTCTCTTCACTGTGGGTTTGTGTGTTGTCCATCTCTCAGGGTTCCTCTAGAGAGGAAAGTTTCCAGAGGGAAGACCTCAAATATAAAAAGTTTTCATTCTCAGACTCAAGCTCCTCTAAAAATAAGTGTGCTTTCCATCACCATTGAAAGATTTTTTAAGAAGTTCTCCATATTTGTAAATCTACACATCTCAGGATTTGGGGATGTGTATTTTATTTTAAACAAAAGAAGAAGGCAATTAAAAAAAATTCCAAATGCTGAAATTTGCAGTGAAAAAACTGGCATTTTGTCCAATACAACCTATTTGGGACTTCTCTAAGTGACCAATAAAGCATTTAAAACATAGTTGGTATTTGAACTATTTCTATAAACTTTGACCACATGCTAGAGAAGCCTTCCAGTTTTGGTTCCCAGGCACAGCACAGTTGTTTGAATTCACTCTTGGGCAGTTCTTCTGAGGGTCAGTTTGCAATAGTTCCCCCATGACTGGTGGCACCCAAGGGCACTGAAGCAATCCTGGTGTAGATAGCTTGGCCACATTGCACCAGGGCTGCTGCAACCCAACGGCCTCCGACCGCCGCAGAGCTACGGGCACTTGCAGCACAGCTGAGCTCTGCTTCCTCTGATAAAAGCAACATGCCAGGGAGGAAGGGTCAGGGACAGACTTCAGAAATTTCAGTGAGGAGAATGGTTTCACAGAAAGAAAGGAGTGGTTTAACAGAATATTCCTAGTTGGAAGGCTCCCACAAGGATTATGGAGTCCAACTCTTCAGTGAATGTCCCATACAGGGATCACACCCACAACCTTGGCATTATTAGAGCCAGGCTCTGACCAACTGAGCTTATCTCAGGGTTTTCATTTTTAAACTTCAACTTAGTAATGTTCTTCCTTACACTGTGGGTTTTCCATAAGGATCTCCCAGTTTGCTGAAGGAATAACCGGGCTGGAGAGGGAATGGCTGAAGGTGGTATAGCAACATGTCAACCCCCTTTTTTCCATGTTATAAATTCAGCTGCCTTGGAGGAAACCACCTCATGACTTGGAGTACTTTAGGATAAACATTAATAATAACAAATTCTAATTGGTCATTATTGCTTGAACAGAAAATATCAGATTTCATTTTCACCATGAGGAAATGAAAATGTCATGTACTGTAACATGACAAGCATGGAATTTACAGTAGTGATACGTACTTGTAATTACCTTTGTATGTGTAAATGCACACAAAGCAGAACACCAGGGAGGCCATTTTACAACAGATTTAATCAAGAGAACATCTACGTCTCCTCATAAACTTACCTAACTAACTTTGAAAAAAGAATGGAGTTGATTAGACAGGTTAATGGGGTGATGTCTTTATAAATGACAGATGGCTATGTTAGAACAGAAAGTTGTTCACTCTCCATTTTTTATTTTATTTTATGAGACTGTTTTACTTTTTTTTTGTTTTACTTATGAAAGCATTGCTCATACATTTTTGATTAGCAGTGTTTCACTGGAAAAAAAAAGCAATTTCCAATGAAACTGAACTTTTAACTGGATGGATGTTGTCATTACACTTAAGTGGCAGTAATCAAAACTAAAATACAAAATGAATTTTTTGGAATTCCAGGTCTTTATAAACATCCTGACCTCCCCCCATTGGCCTGCAAATGGAGAAAAGTGCTTGCAGATTTGCAAGCTCATAAGAACATAACAATGAAATGGAAAAATGCAGAAGAAAGCTAGCTTTTTTATATATAGGGAGCTCCTTAGTGGTGAATTTGGCAGAGCAATTAAAAATTACAATTTAAAAAAAGCAAGAGTTAATTAAGAATAATTTAAAAATTTATTATAATGCAAAATTAGGTATACTTTAAAAAAAGTAGTAATATCTAACAGGGGCACCTCAGAAGGATTGAAGTGTAGGATGTGGAATAACCTAGACTGTTCCTCTTCCCTCGGATTTACAAGGTGTCTGGAAGTCAATCTCACAGAGTTAACTGAAGGAGGATTCACCAGGCTCCTACACAGAGGCCTCTGCCCGTGTGCCCTGGGATCCCTGGGCAGGCCTGAAGGGGAGGATGTGCAGTACCTGATGTTGCTGTTGAAATCCGCTGTGGCAGCAGCAGTTCCTGGCTCTTTCCTGAACAGCACTTGGCAGTGGTCTGTGTGCCACCACTGGCAAGTGCCATGATTTGGGCAGCTCTGTCTAAAGATTCCCAGTGCCTACTTGGCTGTCAGATAATCAAAACTGTGCAATTATTTCTGCAGCATTCTCCCATCTCTCTTCTTCTCCCATATGAAAAAAGGATCCATTCCTAAATAGACCAAAAATCAAGAAAATATGATATGCATTGGTAACCTTTTACTCTCTTCCTTCTCCTTTGCCATTTTCACTGCCCTGAAGTCAGCTTCTTCATCTGATGCAGATCATTGATTCAAACAATCCTATTGAACATCTCTCTAGCCTTCCATGCATGAATGTGAGAAAACCAAAATCTCCCAGGAATGTTTTCTCTTGAAAATTTCTCTGTGAATTTAAGATTTATGAGAACCACTAGAATAAGTTTTATAAAAACTCTGGATCTTTGGGGCCTTTTTGCATTTATCAGGATTGTAGTACCAGAGCCAGAGTGAAAAAATACTTAAGTACCTTTGTGAAACTCTGCAGCAGATAGCAGTAATGAAAGGCAATTCTAGATACTCAGACAGGATAACGTGGCTGCAATGCATCATAGCCTGGATCAGAATTCTTGCAAGCTTTTCAAGTGCTAGGCTACTGCTGGGGCTTTTTTATGAAAGTGCAATAACATATCACAAGTTTAATTTCATTTATCTGGCCATATGTAAATCAATGGTTTCCACAATGGCATCTATTCCTCATTAACAGAAATGGATCAGCTTATCCCTTAGGTAGGTGCGTAGGTGTCTGGCAGCTGCAGAGATAACAATGGTCTTACTTTTCCAATAACAACATGATCAACAGTTGGGGTGATCATTTGACATATTGAAGTCACCACACAACTCCATTGACTCATCCCACAATTCACCTCTTAGCAACATAAAGAAGACGAATTTCACACAGAGTATTCATCGAGGTAACAGCTGGGACTGGCTTCGTATTCCTTGTTGGTACTTCCACAGATTAATTTGCTGTAACATCAGTACCACCTCTTATCAATGTATTACTGTTTGGTCAGGTGTCACCAAACCAAGATGGACATATGCTATGGAGATTGTTTAGATCTACTTTTGCTCAATTAATTCCTTAATTCTATCTCCTCATTTCACCTTAATTCTATGTCCTAATATCAGGGTCCCTGCTGCCAGATTGCAGATTTTCTTCAGATCTCCTCTTTCCCTAGAGTTAGCTAGATGTTCACAGCATTTTCAGGTGGAAGTGCTTTTTTTTGTTTTCAGTTGGTGCTAACTGGAGTAATTGGATCAGTCGCAAAGAACTGGTTTCATAAATCTAGTGGGGATAGGATATAGGGGATAATACAGAAAGGATTATGTAAAAGATTTGTATCTTCAGGAAATACTGGCTTCCACAGTGCCTGATGCTTAACCATAAGATACTGTCTTACAGCACCTGGCTGCTTTGCAAAGTAGTCAGTTTTAATGCCTTGATATGCAAAATACCACACCTAATCCAGTCAGACCATCCTCAATCACTTTGTGACTCCTCAAGTAGATAAGTAAAAGAATGTTCCTTGGCACACAACTTCTAATAATCTAATGAAAGACACCGCAGGTTGGTAAAACTGCAATCTTCTAAATAGTTTATTCCTGTTTCCATTCTGTTCCTAAAGAAGGAACAGATTCACTACTGCTCTGTATGGACTATCTCCCTATACTTTTCCTTGCCATTGATTTCTGTTTCCCTAAAACAGGCTCTTAGTCCCCATTCCTTTCACTTTCTGCTGTTCCATCCTCTGTTTAATTCACCTCATTATTTTGATATTGTCCTTCTCCTTCCTTCTAAAACATGAAGATCACCTTCTCTTCCTTGACCTGCTCGTCCTACGCACAGCCCTATTAAATTTCCTCCCTCCAACAGAGCCTCCTCCCTCTGAATCCCAGAAAAGCATCAATTCTGGAAGAGCTGTATTGAAAAGAAAATGAGGTAGCAAAAAAAATACGTGTGACAGATAAAAATATAAGGAGTTAGTAGTTATAAAAGAGAGGTTTCAGGCGAGCCAAAATTAATACAGCACCCAAAATGTACATAAGCTATTTAAAAAAAAGAAAACCAAATACAGCACGAATTTTCAGAGACACCCCCCCCACCCTTATTTTCTTTCCTTTTTGTGTAGCCACCAGTTGCTACGTGGTTTCTGGGAAACGACGACTTAGCCAAAATCCTCAGGCTTGACTGTTCTCTTCTGGTTTTGCTTCAGTGTTGTGATTCAGAGAAGTACTAATAGCCAGAGGGGGATTATACAGCTCCTGTGCTCATTACAGGAACACCTCTAAACTTTGTAGTTCCAACTGTACAATAGAACTGAAATATTGAAGCACCACAATATGTGCCAACTGTGAGCTGTTTCTATTATAATAGTAATAGTAATAATTCAGGTTTTTGTTACTCATTCCTTGCTGTGATGTAGCACAGGCCCGTAACTGCATTTACTCCACAGATCTTAATCCAGTCTCTGTGAGAAGCAATTTGTTGGGGATTTCAAAACATCCTCTGAGATCATACTAGAGTTTTATGCAGAAAACCACTCATAATCCCTCTCAAAACTCTAATATGGAGCTATTTCTGGATCTTATGCTTCTTTTGGACCAGGCTTGGCTGGAGAGTTTGAACAGTACATGAAAAACAACTGCAGTGCAAGCTGTATGTGATGAGGGAAGGGTTGGGAACAGCTGCTTCCACAGGCTCATGGAATCCTTTGTGTGCAGCACAGCAAGGCAGGTAAGCACAGATGTAAAACACCTCCCTCCAGCACACTCTGCAAGTGTACAGATATCTGATCTCATGAATTTAAACTTGGCTTTCAGTGAACAGGGCCCAAGTGAAGAAACAAGATTTGTAGTGTCTGCCATTTGCTCATGCCAGGCACCTTTATTTTGCCCAAAACCAATGTAGGGTTTATGACCAAAGCAGAAAACAAAGCAAACGTGTCTTTCAGTGCTGCTGGAAGCTGGGTTCTTAAGAGGACGACAACAACAACAATCACAGTTTTTAGTACAAATGTGGGAGAGGAAAAAAAGGCTAACAAAATAAGGGTGCAGAATCAAAAGGAAAAGTAAGAACTGCTCATTAAGAGTAGTGCACAATGAGGTGTTTCATGAATTTATTCAGAATTTGCTGTGGTAGAAGTTCCTGAGATATTTCCTGATATAACTTGCATAGTGTAAGGAATCACACTGACATTTTGAAGACTCCCAGGTTAAAAGAACCAAAGAAAGGAGGTAAAGCAGCTTCTTCAGCTCAGTGCCTGCATAAATTCCTTAGAGAATGGAAATGCATTTTCCAATGCACCTAGCTGAGACTCATTAGACATTAATTTATTAATTCAGTGCTTTTAAAAACACTGATAGCAGTAATCTACCAATCACGAACACATGATGCAGACAAACGAAGATTTATACTGATTACACTTGTAAAGAAAAATGAGAAAAAATCACCATATGCATTTTTAAAAGTACATTATAAAAATGTAAAATCCTACATTATAAAAATGCACTGAAGTATATTTAAAAAATGAAATAATGCTATCTAACACATACCGCAAAAACCTCCATGCCTAATCAAAAAGAAAGCAAGCTTCCTCTTTAGGCAAGGCTGACCTTTGTTTTGGGATGACATTGCTCTCTTGAAGTACTACGCTCTCTGTAGAAACTGAGAGGACCTCTCACATTTAAGGTAAACAGTATTTAAAAGCAGCTTTTTATTTTGGATTTTAATATCTAGTCAAGGATTTTTAAAGAAGCTCTAAATCACAGAATCAGAGAATCACTCAGGTTGGAAAAAACCCTTTAAGATCATGGAGTCCAACCATTAACCCAGCACTGCCAAGTCCAGCACTAAACCATGTCCCCAAGTGCCACATCCCCACGTCTTTTAAATACCTCCAGGCAGGATGACTCCACTACTTTCCTGTGCAGCCTCTTCCAATGCTTGACAACACTTTGATCCTAATATCCAATCTAAACCTCCCTGGCACAACTTGAGGCCATTTCTTCTCATCCAGCGCTCCGGATTACGAAGCATTTGGTCATAAAAAGTTATAAAATTATGTATTATTTCTCTTCCCTCATTTTGCCTAAAGACAGAGTATTTCATTGGTAAAATGTACTTAGTTTCAAACTTTTTCTAACATTGGTAGGTGTCATGAAGCCTCCCAGACCCCAACAAAACTGAACATCAATTTAGTTGCACTGTGAAAGCAGAAGAAAGTTATGAGTTATTGTGGACTCTTGCTTTCTTATTCTATATGAACTAAATGGGAGCTTTTACTTAAAAGATCTGATCTCTAAGCACTGTTCAGATTTATCCGCAGCAATTGAAAGGGTAATGACTCCAGCTGCTAAAAATTACTCTTAACAACAGATGCAATGGAGCTGGCAGTGGGTCTGTTCCTCAGCTGCTGTACTTCACTCCCCCACCAACTATTAATGCTCATTGAAAAGACCCCCAGGGCTTCTCTCCCCCAGCTTCCTCAGGCTCTCCTCCTACACCAGATGCTTTGAGTCTCTTTACCGTCTCTGGGGCCTGCTCCAGGACCTGCTCCAGTGTGCCCATGTGCCCTTTCTACCGGGGAGCCCAGCATGGGACACAGCATCCCCAGGAGAGTCTCATCAGTGCTGAACAGAGGGTTCAGAAGATTTGAATAAAGCTTCTAAAGTAGCACCCATGGTAACACTTTAAAGGTTATTTAAAGAGAAAGTGCAATTTTTCTTAAAACGGAGTTTAGAGACTTTACTAGTACTTTCCATAATAGCTTATGGAGTTCATTCCCAAGCTGGGAATTCATTTTTAATCCACGCTTTCTGATTTTTCTTTTGGGGTGAAAGGTTTACAGAGAAATACTGTCATTTTTTATTCCCTTAGCTCAACACTTCCAGTTTGCTTGAGGGAGTCAGAACCAGCATTAGGCTTGTAACCACACTTGGAATGCTCAGGATAACAGGGTTTACTTCCAATTCTCAGCTATCTTCTAAATAACTTTTATCTGACCTAATCTAGTCTGTTTCTCCAGATCTTTGGTGATGGGTTTTTGGCATGGTTGGTTGAACATAAACCCAGCCCAAATGGAGATCAACAGGTCAGCTGAAGAATTTAACACTGATTTACCTGGTTGAAAAATCAAATTAAAATAATTGTCTACGGAACTCTAAACTGGCAGTCTGCTGAACTTTACTGGCCTTGACTAATGCACATACCCCACTGCCTTTAACAATCAAGGCCAGTCAGGGAGTATTTATTTATCTGTATGGAAATACAGGAAAATCTGACAGGGTTCAACGTGACAATGCTGCTTTCCCTGGCAAGCTGGATTTGCCGGCTATTGGAGTATGCAGTTTAGATGAAAACATCCGAAATCCATTAAGCTGGATTTTTTGCAATTATTTTATTTTCTTTATTTTGTTTCTAGTGTGATGCTAAAGAAGAAAGGAGAAAAATATTAACAACAAATGTTACATTCTCTTTGGATAACAGGAGAGGCCACAAACAGAACTTGTACTCTAATCACTAGGTATGTAAAAAATTCCAAACGTTATTTCATTTCTGCTTTTGCCTGGTGGTGAATAGCCTGATGGAAAACTTAAAGGCCAACCATGGAAACAGGGAATACTTAAAAGCAGGCAGATAAAACTGGTGTGTTTTTGTACTTAGCCAGCTTAAAGGCTCAAATAAAAATTGATCTTCCTTACAAGAGGGAAGGTAATACTTCAGCAAACTACAGCTGACTCAGAAAGACAAGGAAGCTCAAGCAGTAGATGTGAGGAATCCAAAACATGCATGAGAAATGCTGGCAGCAGCAAACTCTAAGATTAAAATTTCAAGATTACACTGCTTTGTGTAGCCACAGAAGATCACTGTAGCTTTGTAGAGACTGACTGTGTCAATATTACAGTTCTAAACATTGCTCATTCTGAGGAAGAAACTGCAGATGTTTGTTGCTCAAATTAGAGATTACCATCCCTAATAATGTATATGTATGTATGTAACTAAGGAAAATGAGAAAAGAAAGGAAAAAAAGGAGCTTAGTCTTTTCTTAGGACTTGGAAATTCAAACAGGAGAGCAGCTATGCAATGTTCTAGTCTTGACATGCATTCTATAGATAAAAGTAACAATGTGAGAAAATTACGTAGGAAGGGAATGGAACAAGCATTATAATGGAATGTGTCTTGTCTTGAGTGCCTCATTTTTTTGCCCCAAAACCACGGGAAATTTGATACCCACACACACTAAGTATGGCATTCTCAAATCAGGCCACGGGCAAGTTAAAATTTTATATGATGTTGACAATAATAATAATAATAATAATAATACAGTTTTTATAATAGTTAATATTAAATAATTGCAATAATTTTTGGTGTGCTTATAAGGAACACTGCAGATCACTTCAGAAAAGCATTTTCCAGAAAAACTGTGGTTTGAGTTTGTTTCTACCTTTTTTTGTGCCTGTAAACACCGTCAGGGAAGGGTACATGCAAACAGTTCCATCCCAAATGTGGTGCAGTACCAAGTGTAAGGAGAAATTCTTATTTTCCATACAAACGCCAGTTATCCTCCTTGGAAATTCTTTAATGCCAGATTTCAAAATACAGAAATTTTTACCAATTTAAAGATTCATTCCCTTTCCCTCCACAGAGTTACATAAACGACAGCTTTTTATATCACAGAGGATGTGAAGCATTAAAATGTATGCATGCTTATATTTGTTTTCTATTCTGTCTGGAGGTTATGCTCACGTTCCTGAGATGATTCTTCCTTTGGAAATCTTTGATATTGCCATGTTGGCTGTGATACTTTGTTAATAAAACTCAAACACTTGTCTGTGTGTTAAACAGCTGGTACAAGACCCTACAGCCTTTAGAAGCGTGTCTAATCCTTATTAATACAGGCAGTCTCCTTGAAAATGCACAGTTGAAAGAACTCCTTGAAAGAAGAGTTTGGAGGAGCAGAGCCTCCCACTTTATTAACAGATACTCAGATTAATATCAAACAGATTCATTTAAAAGGTCAAACAAAAGAGACAGGGTAAGACTGATGCCCTTTTGTAGCTCACATCACCCTAGGAGGGAGCACAGAAAGGGCAGCAGTTCTCGTGCTTTACCCGAGTTGTACGTGGAGGTTCCGCCACCCACCCGGGGCTCGGCGGGGGCTTCGGGGAGCCGCATTTTGGCACTGCCGCCCCTTCGGGGGGACCTTTAGGGGCTGGGGAGCGGCTGTGACACCGGCTCTGAGAAACAGAAACAACCGGCGCCGCCCTCACAGGCTTTTCACCTGAAGGAAGAGAGCGAGTTTTCCTTCCCCTCATTGTGCTCCCTTTTTCCCTCAGCTCGTTCACATCTGGGTGGCGTCTCTAATGACCCACATTCGCGCCCCCTGCGCTCTCCAGGGAGCTGCGCCTGCAGCAGGAGGAGGAGGAAGAACGACAGCTCGCCCGCCCATGCTGGAGGTTTGGGTGTGGAAGCGGCTCACCCGCCTCCCCGGCATCGTTCTGGCGGTGGCAGGACCTGGAGCTGGATCATCCAGACATTCTCTTCCCCCGCACAGATGCGCTTTTCCTCCGGGATGGGTCCGCGAATGCAGAGGGCCCGGCTGTTCGCATTGGGTTTCTTTGATTAATAAAAAAAAAAAAGGAAAAAAAACCCCACCAAAACAAAAACATTCTCCAAACCCACCCCTCCCAAAAGAAAAAGAAAATTGCTTCTGGAAGGGCAGACTTCAGTTATTGAACAGTTACAGACCTCGGCCCTAGTGCGGCCACGTCTGTCTCCAGTTCTGGGCTCCTCAGTACACGACAGACAAGGAGTTACCGGAGGGGGGCCAGCAAAGGGACACAAAGGTGATGAGGGGGGATCTCTCTTATGAGGAGAGACTCTGGGAGCTGGACCTGTTCTGTCTGNAAAAACCCCACCAAAACAAAAACATTCTCCAAACCCACCCCTCCCAAAAGAAAAAGAAAATTGCTTCTGGAAGGGCAGACTTCAGTTATTGAACAGTTACAGAACTCGGCCCTAGTGCGGCCACGTCTGTCTCCAGTTCTGGGCTCCTCAGTACACGACAGACAAGGAGTTACCGGAGGGGGTCCAGCAAAGGGACACAAAGTTGATGAGGGGGGATCTCTCTTATGAGGAGAGACTCTGGGAGCTGGACCTGTTCTGTCTGGAGAAGACTGAAGGGGATCTCATTAATGCACAGAAGTATCACAAAGGTGGGTGCCCAGAGGATGGTGCCAGACTCTTTTCAGTGGTGCCCAGCGACAGGAACAGCAGTAATGGTCATAAGTTAAAACACAAGAAGTTCCACCTCAACATGAGGAAGAACTTTACACTGAGGGTGGCAGAGCACTGGAACAGGCTGCCCAGGGAGGTTGTGGACTCTCCTCTCTGGAGACATTCCAACCCCACCTGGACGCGTTCCTGTGTCACCTGCTCCAGGTGACCCTGCCTTGGTAGGGGGGTTGGATCAGATGCTCTCCAGAGGCCCCCTCCCTACCAGTTCTGTGATTCTGTGAACACTGCAATAGTCTGGGACAAGTTGTTGCGCGCAGCCTCAGGACCGGCCGGGCCCACGCGGGCGCTGCATCCCCACAGGTGAGCAGCGTCCCCGGGGAGGCGCGGGGATGAGGGGGATGAGGGGGACGAGAGGGATGAGAGGGATGAGGGAGGGCGCGGCTTCCGCTCACCTGCGCTCACCTGCGCTCACCTGGGC
>VXAD01013580.1:1487313-1644108 GCA_013399195.1 Dicrurus megarhynchus | reverse complement strand
GACGGAGCGCGGGCTGAAACACACCTCGGCTTGTCCTTCAGGGCTGCAAATACCTGCCCGAGGGCAGCGCTGTGACAGACGCCTCCTGCCGAGGAGAGAGAGCCGCGATTCCGAGGGCGCGTCCTCCCCGCCTGCCTGACACCCTCCCCCGCCGGACGCCGCTTTCCTCGGGAGCCGGAGCCGAGGGGAAGGAAGCAGAGGGCCACCGCTCACCTTCCCGGCTGACCAGGTCTTCCCGGAGCGGCGAGCGTGTGGAGCTGGCGCTGGAAGCCGTAGCCTGCGGTGAACTGGCCATGGCGAGTGAAGGCAAACAAGTTGTTCAGCCAACAGGTGATGATGGAGGAGGAGGAGCGGGAAAAGAAGGAAATGCTGCCGAAGGGGGAAGTGTGCTGCAGCCTTTGAATCCAGGAGTCCCTATCCGAGGCATCAAGATGAAATTTGCAGTGCTGACAGGACTGGTGGAAGTTGGTGAAGTGTCCAACAGAGACATAGTTGACACTGTGTTTAATCTGGTAAGTTGATTGCCTGAATGAGGGGAAAGAACAGCACGGGTGTGCAGAAGAATCTGCAGGTTTTTGATGTTATTTTTCTGTTAATAATTTTTTACATGATTACACTTATACCATGCTGGATTTCAAGCATGTTCTTTTTACGTACCACAAAAGCTGGAAAAAAAAGCATATGAGCCTCTTTATACACACACTTACACTTGAAACAACTCTAAGCATCCTTCTCCTTTGCTTTCCTCAGAGAAATTGTTGCTTTGTTTAGAACTGAGAAGCGTATTATGTTTAAACATTTAACAGGTGTACTCAACAAGAAAGTTAAATGTTAATTTAGTAACTCAGACTGTTATCAAAACAGACACGTTGTTTTAAGTCAAAACAGTTTTTCCCGTGAAGATGTTTACATCCCTTTTTGCTTCCCGTTGGCTTTGGAAGTAGGCAGAACTTCCATGTTCTTTGTGCAGGAGGTGAGGGTGTCAGGGAGCAGTTCATTCAAACATGTTACCTAGTCTGCTTTTTGGGAAAAGTAGAATATGGTTTCAGTGTCCTTTTTTAATTAATGAATTAGGGACTCAGCTGGTATTGTTTGAATGCTGTGTGGATGTGTCTAATATTTCATAACGGATCTCACTAAACATTGAGGATACAGGTTTTCCTTGTTGAAGCTACAAACGTAATATATACCATTGAACTTCTTGGGCTAATTGCTTTGAATTGCATTATTTAAAGCAATTAGACTAGTTAGTAATGTTTTCTTAATGCAGGAGACCAGACATTAGGAGGAAAACTCTCATGTTTACAAAGATAATCTGCTATGACTAGAGGTCTTAAAACATCTCTAAAAACAATTATTGTCCCTCCTTCTTCCTTTGAGTGAGCTCTGACTCTAAAACAATGTGGTTTCTGCCAAACCAGGAAGTGAGAGCATTTGATAATATAAAGATCAGTAACAAGGAAAGTTGAGGCAGAAGTCATACTGGTTTTTTATGCTGTTTGCATTTTAGTTATTTTGTTATTAGTACTCTTTGCTACATGCAAGTTTTAATGGTCACTAAATATTTGTGTGCGATGTCTGTTTCATGTCTTTTGGTGTTATCTTCTTGGGTTATGATAAACATTTATTTATTTTGGAATATTTTCGTATTAACAGTGTAGTGCCCTAGATTGTTTGGATGAAAGTCTCGATACAGAGGAATGGCAGTAATGACAAAAATAAAGTGCAGATCAGAGGTTTCATGGATGCTTCAAGTATGAGGAAGTGATTTAAGTTACTTGGAGTCCACTTGACAATTGTCCTGGACAAAACCCAGTGCTCACATATATGGACATGAGGTTCAAAAAGAAGTTCAGGTGAATAGTTTAGAATTTAGGACACTTGTGTGGGGGGAAATCATTCATGAGCGTGTTAAATTTTACTCTGTTTCTAGTGTGGTCTTTTGAGTGGTTTGCTGGAGGTGTATTTTATGGTAGCAGTGGAAAGAGATTCAGCAGAATAAACAAAAATGTAAAGGCTCCTTGATTCCTGTGATTCCTGTACTGCTCCATTTTGGACAAGAGAGGATCAAAAACATCAGTGTGATTCAGAGTATCCTTGATTTTAGATTTAAGAATTCTGGAGAACTTAACCTGTGAACTGCATTTTCCTGGATCTTCATTTCCCAGATAGACAGGGGAGAGTTTCTGGCCTTGGAAATTTTTGAAAGAGTGTTCTCACTTTTTTGCAAGGGAAACAGCATCCCTGACATCTCTGAGAAGGTTCCTCAGCCATTTCAGCACACCTGCCTGTGTGTGGGAGGCTAAAGGTCATGATCGTGCATCATGTTATTTTATCAGCTGATGGGTGTCACGACATGACCAACAGTTTGGAAGTAAGGACACTTTGCCTGGATATGTGAGAACAAAATCCAAATTTTGGGGCAATATCAAAAATAGTAGGCCTCTTGATTTCTCTGAGTCCCAGGAAAACATCAGCTAGCTGGCAAATCAGCTATTTTGGAAGATGTCTCAAGGTCAAGTGGTTTTGTTAAAACTGAAATGTATGAAAAAAATCAAACCAGCCGAGAAACTCGTAGTTTTTGTTACAGAAAGCCATTATTTTCTAGATTTTTTTAAAAAATAAAAACTGTGAAGCTGACTTTTTAGTGTAGCTTTTTGGGATATGAGGGATATGAAGTCTCCCTACAAAGCAATGCTCATTCATCTGTCACGGAGTTTTGCCTCTGTTCATGTGTTACCTGTGACCATTTTGTCAGTTAATATCTCTGAAATCACGCTGACCAGAATTTAAGGTGTGTCAAGTACTGGTTAGCAATGGTGTACTTACTTT
This sequence comes from Dicrurus megarhynchus, assembly GCA_013399195.1. Lineage (NCBI taxonomy): Eukaryota > Metazoa > Chordata > Aves > Passeriformes > Dicruridae > Dicrurus > Dicrurus megarhynchus. Next base: position 1,641,276 of record VXAD01013580.1, on the reverse strand, counting down.
TCTCTGTGTGGGTGTACAGACAACCTGTAACTTTTGTCTGAAAAGGTGACTCCCAGCTCTGGCTGTTCTGGTAGTTTGTTTCCCCATCGCTTTTGGAGCGCGTTTCCTTGGCTGTGTGCAGGTCGAGCTGGGGGTATGACAATCATGCTGTGATCTGTTGCTGCTGGATGGGGTTGAGCCCAGCATATCCCCTCCTGTTTGGTTTCATTCTGTGTGGTGACTCATAGCTGCAGTACCTCAGGGGTGGGGGCAGAGATCTGCTAGCCTGCTTCTTGTGCTTTGGGAAGAGGACACCTGCGCTGTCTGGGGTGTTTTTGATCACTAAATTGAGGCATCTTTAGACCAGAGTGCAAGGAGGGCTGGGAAAATCTGGGTAGAAAGGTGGTTTAGCATATTTATTCTTTGTGGCATAACCACCCTTAAACGTGAAGAGATTACTTTGTAAACAGGGATGTTAGGTGCCCTAATTTTAATTTCTTGAGAAAACATACTGCTCTTAGTTATGCCCTTCCAACTTGCTCCAGCATATGTAGAATTTCTTTCTTTGTGATGGAGAGTCAAGAGAAGCCTAAAGCACTGTCTTGATGTTTCTCATCTTTAAGTATTTAAGAGATGGTCACATTCTATATGTGAAAGACACAGGAGGTCAAAAACCTGAAGTGCACAGTAATTGACCTGCTGCTTACTAAAGAAATGTAAGCCTCTGTAGTTCTGATTACTCGAGCAAGTAAGTTGTTCACTTCAGCAGTGTTGCCTCTTGGAGAGCCACCTCTAACATTTTCTCTGTCCAGCAGTGTAACAAAATGCTTAGTGAGCTCACTTCTAGCATCAAAACTCTACTGGTCTCATTTTGTTGTCTTTGGAAATTCTACTCCTGGAAATATACAAGTTGATCTGCTTTGTTTTGGTCAGTTTTCTCAAGGAACACCATTTTCCAGCCCACACTGAATGTGGCTTTGTGTATTTCAGCACCTCTTAAAAGTGAAGAGTGAAATAAGGGCTTTCAAGAAGCTGATTATTCTGTGAAAAACTTTGAAAGCACGTTCTTGTTCAAGCATTAGTCTCTTCTGTTACTTTTTTTGACAGACTAAGCTAAACTATGGATGTATATTCCCCATGCATTGTGAATTTTATTTTTAATTGACTTCAGGCAGCAATAACTCCTTGAATTTCCTTTGTATACGAATCAGGTGAATTCCTCTTCATTACCTCATATTTACCCCACTTAGTTTATTAAAATAAAAAACCCTTCTGGTTGGGGAAGATGATAGAATGGAAAAATAAATAACTTACAGTGGGATCTGTTACTAACTTAAAAGAGCTCTAAGCCAGTTAGTTTTAAAAAGCTTTAGTGCTTCTAACTGTTTTATTGAATATGGTATGGATTGTTACTTGATTTGGTTCAATTTTTCCCCCTCAGTCTGTGTTGCAAAGACTTTTTTTTTTTCAAATGTTCTGTCTCTTTGGTGAAGAGAATGTGCTCTTGCTTCTGATTCTGTTCATGGATTAGGAGGTCCTCACCAAGAGTGACAAAGTGCAAATGAGAAAGAAATACAAGTTTTTATCACCTTTGGAGGAAAAATAATGGGATCTGAGGAGCAGAAGCTAAAATTGCTTTGTAAATTTAATTTGTCAGCTCTTTCACTTCTGCCAGACTTTACTAAAACCACAAACAAAAAAATCAACCTAACTTAAAAAAATTCTTACAGATTACTTTTCTGCTGATACAACAGGTTTCTAATTTGGATGGTTTTGGTGCACTAATGCAACTAGAACACTGTAACTCATAATAATTTTTATGAAGTCTAAATTCCCCTTTTTTCATCTCTGGTCGCAGACTTACTTTGCATGTATCATGTTATAGAAAACCCCCAAAACTATTGCTGATAGAACTAAATGTATTGCAGTAGTAAAAATTCACCATAAATGTCTTTATAACAATGCATTCCTTTCATTGTATTACTGTATGTTTTTAGAGATTTTATTTTCCACATAAACTTACCAATGCTGATGACAGGTGAGAGCAACCAAGTAGCTTCTAGGATATCACTGAATATTGTGTATTTCTTAATACATGCAGTCTTCCTTAGTAGCTTCCCAGTAAGTACACCTCTGGCTAGAGTTATCCCAGTTCAGTCACTTCTGTCCACCTACAGTGTAGATGATAAGGTAAGTCTGTGGCTTTAGCTGGGTCAGGCTTGTAGGGGTTTTAAAAAAGAATTGTAGTAAATCGAACAGTCAGCTGTCCTAGTGGTTGTGCATGGTTTTTACTTGTTGAAGTGATGCATATTGGGGTTTTTTTGGGTGTTGGTGCAACTTGGACACTTTTTATTTAGTGGAAATATCCCACCTATGTAGTAGGTGCAGAAATTGAGGGGAATTTTGTGGTTGGATGAGAAATGTATGGAATGTAGTGAGGTGGTAATGGCAGTCTTTAATTAGGCATGCTAATAATTCAGAAGAAAATTGTCTAGGCTCTGAAGAGGAGCTGATTTGTACTACTTGTGTAGTAGTGGTATCTACTCACTTCTGTAACTGCAACTTAAAACACACTGTAGGACAACGAAATATTGAGGACAGAAATGTAAAGACCACGCAGGAGAGTGTTCAGTTTTGCTTACTCTTCCTTTAACTTGCCAAATTTTTATTTGCGTCCAGTCTGAATTTTCAAGTGTCTGTGAAAGCCTGTGAACATGCTCTGGGTTTTCCAGCAGTGTTGGCATCCTGTACTGACATTAGTGGGCTCTGTCAAACATAAAGCTAAAAAAGCAAGGCTGAACTGGGCATTTATGTGTATCATGTCTTAATAATGCAATATTTGTTAGAAAATTTTTAATCAGCAGTCTGTTCTACAGGGAAGCCTGTTCCAAATGTGTTCACAGCATGGCTTAGAAGTCCCCTGTAGGGGGGAATACATCAGTTCAATGACAGATTGTTCTAGGTGGTGTCTGGTAACAAAGAAGAGGGAGTCGGGTTTCTATTGCAGTTGCTTTGCTGTCTCTGGGTAGTGTTTTGTGCTGCTTCTGTGAGACAATACTGGGCTGGATGGACCATGGGCCTGACCCAGTAGTGCAGAGAGCACAGCAACCTAGGGGCCATATGGATTGGCTCAGGAAAAGCATCTGCGGATTAGGGAATAGAATGAAATTAGTCAAAAGCATCAGGGAAGCAGGTGGATGGCATGTCAAGGTTGCCACAGAGGCTGGACTTTGCAGAGTGATACAAAAATAGATAGTTATAAATGCATGTTGAATCGGCATGCTTTGGTTCACTTCTCCAATAACCTCTTTGAAGATGAGTGTGAGTGGAGAGAAGGCTTTTGAAGTTACTCTATTGGCTGAACACTCAAGGTTGAGGAAAATCAAAGATCTTTTGATCCAGAAGTTCTTTTCTGAGGTAGTGTTGTCTTGGTACAGTGTTCAGTACTCAGCGGCTAGTCAGGTGTACATTCAGATGCTGAAGTTTGCTGAGAAGTCCCAGTCTTCTGAAATCATCAAGCCTGATATTTTTTTTGACATGTTTGAAGTCTGATGAAAGATAAAAATGAGCTTTGTCTGTGGTTTCATTCACTATCTGTATATTTGTTTTACCACCTCTTGGTGAACCAGTGTTCATTCTGAGCTGTCTCTCACTTGGTGTGGTGCTCTGACCTTTTATTTTTTGCTAGATAAGTTGGCAGCTTAAAGCACTGATAGCTTCTGTCTTCATGCAGTCATCAAGTTCTTTATGAGCCTTAAGGAGGAAGCTTTAATCCATTGCACAGATGAAATAAGCTCTGCAGTTTAGTCACTGGCATGTGAAATAGCTCTTGCTACCTTTGGTGTTCTTGTCTTTTTCTGTCTTCTTTAAAAATCTATTCTGTCAAATTCAGTCTTGCGTGCATTAAATTTATGCATATCTTTTTAAAGAACTTCTATTTATTTTAAATGGGTCAATCTGGCAGAAAGTTTTTGTTCATAATCACTAATTACAGTTAGCTAACTTTCTGCTGTTCAAGTGTCTTCCCCAGCCCCCGGAGGCCTTGCTGGCCTCTTCACAATGTTTTGCATAATGGTTTTTGGTATTAGCTTGACCTAATTACTAATGTCCTAATTTAGACTACATTTCTGCTTTAACTAATTCTGGATTTTTCTGGTGGACTTGATACCAGGCTACAGCATATTACTGCCTGTCCAAAAGCTAGTTTGGTCATTTTTATCTGACTCTGGGAAACCCTCAGGCTTTGTCTGTGAGCTCTGGCCACTTGCCAGGAGTCTGAGGGCTCCCGTGAATATGTGTAAAACAGGATACTATTGCCACCTGCTTTTTGAATGCTCCATGTGGCCAGTGGAGACCACAGTTTCCAGCGTGCAGTGCTCTGTGCTTAGAGCAGATAGCAATTGAGATGCATCCTTGCACAACTGCTGTAATCAAGTGCACCAAATGATGATACTACAGGAGTTGCAACAGTACCTTTCCCCGGGACACAGGAGGCTTTGTGCTGACACTGGGAGCCTGGAATCATTTGTGAAGAGCTTGCATTGCCACAGTGCTTTAGGTTCCAGGGCTTCACAAATCGGCATAAGTAGTTTCTAAATAGAAACTAATTTGTGGAGAAGAAAAATGTAATGCCTTCTGTTGCACTGGATTCCCCTAGTAGTAACTGGGGAGCGGGGAGCAGCTATGTCCCAGGCATGATTTTCTTGTTAATAGCTGCCTTGAGAAGATATTTAAATGAGAATTGCTAGTGGGAATAGGATGTGCTCTGTTGCCTCCTGTAAATGCTCCAGGAGTTTGAGCTGCAAGTCTCTTTATTGCAGCCTGCAAATGAATAGTTTTGTTGATGTTTTTGTATTCTACATATATCTAGGAAAAAAATTCCATATGCATTAATGCCGAAAATTCAGATAATTTCTTGTGTGACTGAAAAGCTGGAATTGAATGATTTAGGCAAAAACCTCTTCTCCTTTGTTGATGCAACTGAAGAAATCAATACTTGAAGAGCTACTGGATTATATTTCCTTTGCAGCTGGAAATCAAAACCAGAGTAACTGTAGGACTCATCTGTTCTATGAAAGTGTGTTATGTACGTGTCAGCATCTCCCCTTTTGCCATCAACAGTCATTCTCTAAGGCGTGGGCAGAAATTAGAGATAAATTCACTAAATGGAGTCTATCCTATTTGCCCCACTTAGATACTCCAAATTTCTAGGTTTGTCCTGGACTAGCCTTGTAAAACAGTAACTGTGAGAATGCATAGGGTGATCTGTAGCTTATTTATTCTCTCCTTGGGAATGCTGAAAGACAGGAGGCACCAGGAAGCAGCAGGTAAGGTGGTGACTGCAGGAGGGCAATTTCTGTAATAAAAGACCAGCAAGAAGAGAACCAGTAGCATCTCGCAGTGAACTGGGAAATATGTGATTTTGGAGTCCAGGATGCTGAATGTTTGCATGATAAACCCCTCACAAAGTGATTTCGTTATCAAACTCTGTATGTTTGGGTGGGAATTGTACTGGCTGCTTTCCTAAATGTGATTAGGATGGGGGTAGGTGGGGAGTGAGGAAAACCCTGTTGCTGTAGAACTGCTGAATAAAAGCTTTGCAGATCCTGCAACTTTTAAGTTTTAGTAGTCTGTTATTAGAGAAGCTTTTATGTTGTGCTGTTTGCACTTCTTGGGATTAAAACAGTGTTCCTAAGGACAATTGTCTTCTGCGTGATTATTAACATTCCAGGTGGGCCTTGTAATCAAGCAGTGCTTAAGAAAACCAACCAACCCTCCCCAACCCCCCAAAAAACCCAAACCCAACCAAAAAACAAAAACACCCCCCACCCCCAAACCCCCAAAACCCAAACAACCCATCACAAAAACAAACCCAAAATGTTTTTTATGTGGAATCATAGACTTAAGTTACAAAATATGGCCAGTGATACAGAAGTAGAATTGCTGATGAGCCTTAAAACAATACAACTGAGGGGAGGATAGGAACGAAATGACTGATGTTGTGAATGGTGCATGACTGTTAAATAAACAAATGGAAACTATCAGTCCAGTCAGCATCTGCCTCCTGCTAATGTTTTTGTTGAAACTAAGCATGTGATTTGTCTCTAGTTGTGGTTGTGAACTTGATTGAAAAGAACTTGCAAGCTTTTTTTTTTCGCCCTGTATAATGGGAGCTTACTTATACTGTAGGATTTGGTTCCAGTGTATAATTTAGGTGCCCTAATGCCTGGCTTTTAGGTATCTGATATGGAGTATAAAACTGAGTAACTGTGAATGCATTTTTTAGAATGTATTTTGAACCATCAAACATGAGAAGGGGAGATGTGTGTGTTTAATATATTGCTGCTGTTACAGAATGGGAGAACACCTGAGATGCTGGGAATGGATATTTCAATTGGGATTGCTAAAGGTTCTCTGTCCAATTTGTAATCTACACCTTCTGAAGCTATGATGTTGTTAATACTTCAAATTTCCTTGGTTTAAGCAGGGTAGCAGTGGTGCCCAACTCAACAGTAAAGTGCTGTGAAAAGAGCTCTCAGGATCAGAAACTGTAACAGTGGTTTTCCATCTTTATATAAATCAGTGAATGCTTATGGAGAAATTACTGCCTTGTTTCCTTGCCCATTTCTTCCTTAAAAGTAAGCTCCCAGTCTTGTGCCTTGCTGGATTATCTACTGCCTAACCTCACACCAGGACACTGCTTTGTCCTTTCTGTGCCCCCTTGCCTCCTCTTCCGTGACCTGGCACCTGCTGCCTTCATCCTTGGCTGCAGAAGTGAGTCCTGAGCATTCACTGGGATCTGTCGAGGGCTGGGAATCTGTGAATGCCCCTGTGTGCTGCAGTTGCTGTGGCTCAGCTGATTGGCAGGAGCATTGCCTTGGGGAGATGTTTATTCCATGACTCATCCGAGACCTGGTGCTGAAGACTCGTGCCCTTCCTGTGTGCTGCTTTTCTAGTGGAATATACATGGCTCTTCGGGAGTTTTGCTGGTTTAGTGAAGTCTCACCTCTGTGGGAAGTGAAAGCCACCCTGACTTCTCTCCTTAGTAGGAAGAGTTTCAAATTGCCTTTTGTCAGAGTGAGGGTGCTGTGAGTGACTTCTACAGGAGCACTTGTAACAGCTCTTCTGCAAAGACCAGGCTCATACACAGCAAAAAATGCTGGATTCTTGAGTATGGGGAGGAGGCACAGAAAGAAACAAGCGTCAGACCTTGTGGTTAAGGTGTTTGAATAAGATTTTCTAGTGACTCATATGTGACAGGGAAGGTTTGGAGCTGGAAGACAGTGGATTTCTTGCCCGCATGTTAGGACTTTACTAAAGATTTCTTTGTAATGTACAAAATCCTGACTTCCTTCCTGGAAAGTGAATTATTTTCAGGTTAAGGGCTTTGTCCAGTGACTGAAATATCACCGGAGTTACTCAGGCATATTTTGAAAAGATAAAATTTAGATGGCAGGAACTTGGGTTTCTTTCTTTGTGATGGTGCTGTCATTTTTCAGATAAGTGATATCCCCCTTTCCAACCAGATCATGAGGAAATTGAAAAAAATATCGTATAACACTTCTTGATACAAGTTAGTGTAGTGTATTGTCTGCCCCCTCTTCCAAAAAGTAAAAAAAAGGTATGTGGTGAAAATAATTTTCACATTGTCAGATGATGTAGGTGAGTGTAACAAGGAAACTTGTCTGTTCAGGCTTTCCCTCAGCTGGGTTTTGTGTGTGCAAATGGAGAAACCTGGAAAACTGGATACTGAGTGGAAAGGGGGAAAACCCCCTGAAATTTCATTTGGGTGCTGAGTTCATCTTGATGTCTTTGTTGCTGTTCTTTAAAGATGGATGTGTCCGTAGGGATTCTTTAATTAGTTATGGAAGGAGTTGTTGGGATCTCTTTTATTCTAGACATATGAATAGAAGTAGAGGTAAAAGTTTAGAGGAGCAACCAAACTGCCTGAAGAAATTGTCACCAAAAAAAGAAATCACTCATGAACAGTTTAGTTTAATCACTGTAATTGTGCTGTTATAAAATTTGATTATAAAGTATTTGTTTCAAATTCAAACTTCTGGATTCAAATCCTGACTTTTTAAATGTCATGATCTTGTCACTATCCATCCTGCTAGGAAAGTTGTGACAGACTGGTGAACGTACCAGTGACTGGAAAAGGGAAAACGTGAGTCCCGGTGTTAAAAGAGGGGAAAAAAAGGAAGACCCAGGAAATTCCAGGCTGTTCAGTTTCACCTCTGTGCCTGACAGGATCATGGAACAGATGCTCCTGGAAATTGTGCTAAGGCACATAGAAAATAAGAAGGTGGTTGGTGACAGCCAACAAAGTGTCACTAAGGGCAAATCATACCTGACAAATTTGGTGGCCTTCAGTGATGGGGTTGCAGCACTGGTGATGAGGGAAGAACAACTGATGTCATCTATCTGGACTTGTGCAAAGCATTTGGCACAACATCCTTGTCTATAAACTGGAGAGGCGTGTATTTGATGGATGGACCACTCACTGGATAACAAATTGCCCAGAAAAGTTGTGGATGCCCCATCCCTGGAAGTGTTCAAGGCCAGGTTGCATGGGGCTTTGAACAGCTTGGTCTGGTGGAAGGTGTCCCTGCCCATTGCAGAGGGGATGGAACTAGATGATCTTTAAGGTCCTTTCCCACCCAAACCATTTGGTGATTTTGTAATTTGGTAATTCTTTGTTAATCTCTATGAGAAAACCCACTTTTAAGTACACAAGAGTGCCAGAAATTTAAGCTTAACTTACATGTGGAGGCAGGGGGAAGGAGAATTAATTCAGTGGCTTTTGACTTGTCCCATCTCTGTCATGTATTGTTTAGTGTCTGTGTTTTCATTTGCTCTGTCGTGTGACACTATCCTGTAGCTATTGCTGACGTGTGGTTTAATGAGTATTTCATGCCTCATTCCTACTCTGGTAGCTGAATCCCTGTATCTTCCTGAACAGGATATTTCTGTGCATTTCAGTGTAGTAATGCTGCACATTACTGACAATGGGACTGGTCAGACACGGGTTTAATGCCCATTTAGCAGCATGCATGACAGCTATTGTGCAGAATAGCTCTTTAGCTCTGAAATACAGTGTATCTTCTGTGGGTTGGCCGTGCATTTGAGTTCTGTAGCACTGAGTGATCTTGGTGCTTCAATTTCCTGTTAAAGTGGGTATATGGGGAAGGAGGTGAACAGTTTTAAATGCTCATTTATAGTAATTTTCCAGTTGGATGTTCAACTTCTCAACTTCTAAGAGCCAGGTTTAATATTTCCTGTAGCTCTGTTGCGCACATATATGAGGCTAGACTTGTAGTTAGAATTCTGTTTCTCAACTCCTAAAGAGTTTTGTTCACCAGGGATATTTCTAAATGGGTTTGTTTGCCTGTGACCTTACTGTGCAAATTGGAAAGAATGCTTGAATGCACATATGGATTCTTAAAACAGGTATTGATCATTATAAGAATGGGATTGATGCAGAGTAAAGGATTTCTCAATTGAAGTAATTGTATGTGCAAATTTCTTTATTAAAAGGTGTGTGAACCTCAGTCTTAATATCCAGAATTTTGAAGGCAGATATGCCTTTGTTTAGGAAGGTTATTAATTCAGCCAAGAGGAGTTGTTGTCCATTATGAGCATGCACACTGTCTCTGGTTAAATCAACTGTAGTGTCAAGGCAAACAGAGTAATCAAGTGCATGAATGGCAACTATAATTATCAAATATTAGTTTTCCAAGCAGATATTTTTCATCTTCAGGCAGTGTTTTGTTACGTGTGATGTAGTCGTGATGTCTCTAAAGCGTTTCCATGTTCTGGTGCTGTGACCCTGTAAGGTATTTATACACTCAGATGTATACTGGAGAAGGTGTTAAGATAATTGAGGAGTTGCTCTGAGGAGTCAGTGGTTCATATATTAAGGTTACCCTGTGTCTTCTGTTTGAAGCAATCTTCAAGGATTTTCTCTGAAGTTCTACCCTCTTTTTGCAGGCACTGTGTAATACTGTGCTCCAGAGACGTATGTGGGTTCAGCCTTTGATCAGATAACAACGGATCTTCTAACACACACACTCTTGCTGCACAGACACTGCTGAGAGCAGGCAGATTTAGGTTATGTGTCAAGAAGAAAGTCTTTACTCAGTGGGTGGTGAGGCACTGGCGCAGGTTGCCCAGAGAGGTTGTGGGTGCCCCATTACCAGGAGTGTTAAAGGCCAGGTTGGATGGGGCCCTGAGCGACCTGATCTAGTGGGTGGCATCCCTATGCACAGGGGAGAGTTTGGAACTAGATGATGTTTAGGGCCCCTCCCAGCTCAAACCGTTCTGTGATTCTGTGCTTTCAAAGCAGCAGCAAATGTGTGTTTTCTGCTGGGTGCAGTCAGGCATTGAGGAAATTGAGTTGGAAGCTAGAAAAGGAGGTCGTATTGGGCTTCCCACTGCTTGGCCCAGCTATGCTTCCTCTCCTTGATAATCAAGGAATAGTGAGTCTAAGTACCTGGCTCTAGAGTTGCCTCATTGTGCTTGTTGCATTGTGTTTTTAAGTGAAGTCTGAACTCCTTTTGCCTTTAAAAGGAAGAAAGGAAAAATTTGTTCTGTTTGTTGTAACTCAGAATGTGCCTTTTCCAATAAATAGCCACACAACCTTTACAGACTGGAATGAAATATTGCAGTTGCAGCAGCACCCATTGTTCTTCTACTTTGTCTACACAGAATTGGTTCTGTTTCATCTTCAAATCCTGTTGTTAGGGCAGCTGGAAGGCTGAAGCTGGGTTCTCATTCTGAAAGTGTTACAACCTGTCCTTCTTATGAAGAGCTGATGCTTCCTTCTCTTCATATCTCCCTGTGTTTTAAACAGGTGGGGTGATTCCATGATCATACAATTATCTGTCAATACATATCAGGATATATTGCAAGATTCCACTGCTGCTAGCTAAAGTCATGAAACATCCTCTGAGGGATACTTCGTATGTGTAGGTTGCCATTTAGTTATTTGTTTTCCAATTCCTGAGATGGATTATATGACAAAAAGTAGAAACCTGTTTAAAAACAAGAAAGTAACGCGTGAAATTGTCGAAATGAGAACTAGAAAATGGGAAACTGTCAAATGAGCTGAACTTTAGTGTTCTAAGACAACATGGGTGTCTATTAATCGCTTTGTGAACAACATAAGAGCAATATTTCTGAGAATCCAATTTATCAGTAAGATATTGCTGTGCTAATTCTGTAGTTGCCCAATATTAAAAAAAAAGGAGTTGGGAAGTCTAGTTTTTAAAGCATATAATTTGCCATACAGGTATTTTTTAATCTGTTTTTAACCTCTTACAGCTGTGACTGAAGCTCTTCAGAAAGCAATGACCTGAAACCTGAAATGAGGTTGTATAGATTGAAGCTGTAGCAAGAATGGTATTGCTACAACTTAGGCAGTGGGATATGAAGCTGTGTTGTTCGGGATTTTCGTCTTGCTGTGGTTGTGACCCGTCCCATAACAGTGGTTGTTACTGAAGAAAATTTGGAAACACTCAAGTCCTCTGGTTGACTTGGGGCTGAGGAGCTACAGTTTTTTGTTTGTTTGTTTGTTTTTTAAAATCTATTGGGAAAATGACAAACTTTTGTGTTTTGTTGAAACAATCTCTTTGTCCCTAAAGTTAGCCTTCTGCTAACTGCAGTGAGAGATTAGAGGACTTTATAATCTTTATGTGTTGAGAATCTTATTGCCAGCCCCTACTTTACATAATGCTTAGTTATGTGAGGGGAACTGAACACAAAAGCTGTTCTTGGTGACTGACAGTGCAGTGAGAGGCTTGTTCCTGTAAAGGCTGTGTTGTGCAAACAAGTTCCTAAAGTAGGGTGTCGTAAAACCTGAAGGCATGCTAGAACCTGTGTGATACTTGCTTGAAACCAAACCCAAATAATAGTAGTTGTGAGAATGCAAAATGTTTCTTTTATTCTTCTTTGAAGTGAAGAATAACATGTATCAGGAAGATTAATAGTTGCTGTTTGTATGAACATGTATTGGTAGAAATAATATTTGCTCTTTGTATTGAAAAATAATTACCAAAGAAAGCATGTTGAAAATACAGAGGTGGTCCTATTTGCTAAGCCCTAAAAGGGAAATTGTTTTTCTGTTTTACCTGCTAATTCTCTGGAGTGTGCATACTAAAGAAGCAGCTTTGAATGGAGGAAGAAGTGAAAATTCTCAGGTTTTCTAATCTGAAGTCAGAAAAGTGTAACTGTTAGCAGCTTAAGTGTGGAGTTCCTGTACGTTGTGTGAAGCAGATCCATTGTGGACAAATCTTTAAGTTGCCTAGTTTTGTGCAGCAAATGCCAAGTGTGAAGGATGATGTCTGAGGAAGGACAAATGTGTTGTAATTTGAAGTATCTGGCTTGCTTTGCTTTGCTTTGGGTGCAGCTGTTGCCACTGCCATTGCTGTAGATGGCCATAATCATGGTTACTGCCAACAACCATCTGAGGTTAGAAACAAGAGCTTTTATACCATGTACTCACAATGTGGAAAACCTTTTAAACTGGTAACTGGACTAGTGTAATTTGAAAAAAAAATAAGATCTCTTGTCCCCTAGGATGATGATCTTGAATTTATGAGAATCTAATTGTGGATTTGATGGAAAGAATTAAGGCTAGTAGGGTGATTCGTGGACTAAATGCATATTAAATATGGAAATAAGTAAATTGGATTATTTCATAAATGTAGCATTTTTATGCAGTGTGAATGGAAGCTATTCCTAATTTTTGGGGTAGTAGTATATGAACATTTAGGCATATTAGGCATAAACAGAGAAATTTACTCCTGTTTCCCTACCAGATTCCTTAAAATTCTCCCTTAAATGGATGCACCTCTCAGGTTATGACATTCTAAGTCTTGGTTTTTGCATGACTGACTTCATTCACATATTTTTGGGTTCCAAAAATGTTACTACTCTATAAAGCTGAAACTACTTTTGTATTAAACACAGGGAGAAATAGGACTGGAACATAATGAGAAAAAGAAATCTAATTTTATCGCTTCTTAAATGTTGTTATCTCACAAGAACATTCTTCTGATTACCTGGAGTCATTTAGCACCATCTGCAGTGCCATGTGTAACATAGTTAAAGTAGTATAATAGGATAAACACAGTTAAATTAAAAATGGTTGCCAAGCAAATGAGTATGTAATATTTTAGGAATTTAAGAGTCTGCCATGGAGAGGGGTTTTTATCTGTAGCTTTGTTTTCCATAACCCTCTGCTTTCCTCTTTGGTCTCCTCAGTGCAGAGCTTTGGTGGCAATGAAATTCTTGCCACTGATCAGTTTTCTCAGAGAGAATGCTGTTACTGTCTGTTTCTTCTGTATTTTCTTCTTGGTCTGGAACTGTGTTAGTGCTTTAGCCATCATTTGCTGCAGCCTCTCCTCTTGGCCCAGACTGCCCGCATGCAGACAGGGAGAGAAGCACTGCAATGATTGTTCTTTACTTCAGTGGTATCAGGATTTGCAGCAGTCTCCAGAGTAATGCAACTAAATTACCTCCAAACACTTGCAAACAGTCCATGGACTGTTTAAGAAGCAGTGGTGGATACAGTGCTCAGCACTCGGCTCAGTTGTCTTGATGGGAAGTGTGTAAATCAAAAATAGAACCTTGCTTCATATGACCTTCTGATTTGGAAGGGTAGTGACATTCAGCAAGATACTTGTGACTCAGTAATGTAGTAAGCTGGCAATTACATTTTAAGTAATGTCGATTTATTCTTAAAGCTTTGTTTACCTTGTTTTTGAAAAAAAAGGATCTTTGAGTTGATAGGATCGCTGGAATAGCATAGTTATTGAATGTCTTTTGTCAGTGTTGCAGTCAAATGCTGACTTGTTAGAATTCTTCCAGATGCTGAAAGCTGTTCTCTTTTCTGGCTTGTGTGTAAATTGCTTTGTACAAAGGTTACAAACTGTAGCTGGCAGTATTTTGTCAGCGAATGATTGACACTAGCTTTATACTTTGATAAGGTTACACTTAAGTGTAACTTGAATTTCTTCGTTTATAACTTTTACTTTTCTCCCTGAACATTTGCTTAAGTGTTTCACTAATATTTGGTTGGGCTGACTCTAAATGTGTTTCACATGTCCCTTTCCTGTCTCTTGTCTCCAAATTTGCATGAGAGGAAGGCACAAAGACAGTTGAAATTTTTATATTGAGGTACTCTTCAACTTCTGAATAGTATTTGTTTCACAGGAACCTTTTTTATTCCAGATCTGTCATTGACCAGGTAAAAATTTTGCCAAAGACAGCATTGCACATAAAAGAAAGCAGGTGAGTGGCAGCAAGGATGAAGTAAGTTTTGGGTTCATTTTGAAATAAGAATGGTTTCTTAAGAACTGTATTCTATGCTGAATGCTTTGCAAAAAGCATCCAATAATAAATAAAAACTGAACAATCCCATCCCTTTCTTAAGTTATACATGAAAAAAAAAAATACTGTTTTTCCTTTTACCTTCCATCCACTGCCACTGTATTTTCCCCAGAGCTGGTAACTGAATAATTTTTTTTTTCAGTATTTCAGTTTATGTGTATAAAAAACCCAAACAAACATGATTTTTTGAAAGTGTGTAATACTCCAATTTTGCAGTATGAATATACTTCAGTAGTGATGTCATTCTGTAAAATAAGAGTGCTACAATTGTATGGCTGAGTAGTCATACGTGAGGCACCCATGTGCTTCCACAGACTTATTGCCTTGAAGAGGGATTAATGTGGATAAAATGTTAATCTGCTTCACTCACACTGCATAATTTAGTCTTAAGTAAATACTAAATAGGAAAAAGGTATATCATAAATCGCAGAAGGAAAATTGAGACTTTGCTGGTAGGAAAATCCCATACTTTACAAACATCTTGAGGGTATTACAGAAAACTTAGGGTTTATAAGTTTAGTTGGATTTCCAAGACCTCGTTGCTCTTACTGCAAGTGTTTGAGTAAATAGAGACAGTTTTCCTTTCTTACTCTTCATAACTCAGCAATTGATAGAGCTGAAATAATGTGGTGGCTATGCCAAAACCTGTATTTGTATTTCTTGCTTCAGTTTTCAGTTACAGAAAGTGAAGTGTTCTGTAATACAGATTGTGTGCTCACCTGTCATGCCAGTAGGAGGAGAGGAGAGGTTTACTTTGGGTTTTTATATTAACTCAGTCTGGTTAACACAATGGGGATGTTTACATTTGGAGACCAGCCTGAGCTAGGTTTGCAGGGAAGTGTATAAAGCTATTTGCAATGTACTTAGTGCATTAAGACATAGCAATTTACACCTGAAAAGTGTTTATTTTCAGACTCTTTGAATTAAAGATAAAACCTAATGTTTTGCAGGCTTTTTTTAGCTTTTTGAGTTGACCTGCATATGATGCTGTCTTATTCTCTGTATTGTTGCACATGGGTGGCATCTATAGATATGCTTATGGATTTTTTTTTCAATTTGTTGTGCTATACAACAAGTGTAAGAGAACTATAATATTGTTTAACAAAACCCGTCACTAGAATTCCATTGAAGCAGAGTGCTACAACTTTAGAGGTGTAGTACTCTGTGCCATAAGTGTGGTGGCTGAAATAAAAATGTAGAAGGCAGATAGTTGTTTTGTAATAGTGGAAGTGCAAGTGTTAAAAAAGATACGAATGTTTGAGAGAAGAGAAATATTCCTCCTAAAATTCAGCTACTGAAAGGCTTATCTTGGAATAGCACTTAAAAGTTTACAGTTGCCAATAAAAGCATCCCTTGAAAGAGTGTCAAGTATAGATTGTAAGACCCAGGGATCAATGTGTTAATGTGACCTCCTGCAGAACATCAACCATAAGGCCAACTGATATTTTATGCAGTTAGTCAGCAGACTAAGTGTAATAATAAATCTTGGCTAAGTGGATTAGGGGACAGCTTAGAACAATTGCCAATAAGCCTGCAGTCATTTAGGTTGGAGTGGTGGTAAGTTTAACGGTGCAAAAACTTAAAAAACAGCCAAGTGTTTCTTACATGAGGTGTTCTGCTAGAGATTCGAAGGTGTTGGAAATGCTGTACTAAAATTAGTTCTGTGGAGTCTTATGGAGTGCAGATCAGCCTTGTAGACTAATTAAAAAAGCCTGGGTTTTGTGTTTATTACAATAAAGGATGCATAAACTTTTTGATTGTAAAAGGAAGAAATTTCAGTGCTCTAATGAAAGCCTGTCCAAAGATGCTGAAATTGGCTCGATACATTTGTGTGTTTGGCCTTGCAGAGATCTCTCATCTTTATTAGAGAGATCTGGAAACCTGAGTAAGATGATACTTGAGCTGGTACAGACCTGCCTGAGTCAGGAACAGAAAGATGTCAAAGCATCTGGGCTGTGATAATTACGTTCTGCTTCATACAAAATGTGTCTTGCCCTGGTGTTAATTTTTTGATGTGAGATGGGATTCATGGGATGGAGCTGAAATGTTTGTTACCAGGCAGGAAACCCTTGTTAGCTGGCGGGGTTGGTGACCAAATGTAGTTTCTTCTGTGGTGAATTTCTACAGGGGGGTTGCTGCATCCTGTCATAACTAGGAAAATTATTTCAGCTGATTGAGAATTGATACACTTGTCCTGGTAAAAGTGAACTTGGGAAAAGGCATCTGTTTTGATCCTATCGTTTCATGGAGAGTCATGTTGTGACAAGACAAATTGTGTCACAGGAATTTATAACTTATTATCCTCCTTATTGATTGCAGAGGATCTAAACGGATGAATTTACTAATACGTTGTGAGTGGGGAGCTGGCTGAGCCTCTGTGCTGGGAAGGCTGTGCATAGGGATCACTGGAGTGAGTTTTGGAAGGAAGCCAAGGAAACACTGTCGCGTTTGCTCGGAAGGATTACGCAGAGTCATCCTGATCTGCAGCTGAAATATTAGATCTGGCTTGACCCTCAGCTGCGGTGGAATGATTGCAAAGGTGGTGCAGGCAGGTGACACAATGGTTGGAGAAGTGTGGCCTCCTCTTCCAGGTGCCAGCCACGCTGTTCTAATGAACACCTTTCCCAGAACTAGATTGTGCTCAGGGCAGGGGGAGACACAACAATGCTTTATAGCTTTCAAACAATGATGCTGCTCTAGAATTACCTGTCTAGTTTTTGTAGTGGAGTACTTAGCCTGGAGCAGCTTTGCACGTGCTAGCAGAATCTGCGTTCACTCTAATTTCTGCAGTGGTGCTTAAAATGCTGTGATTAATCTTTTGGTTTGGTTTGGTCCTTGATTTGTTAGTTAACTGGTATCCAGTAAATAAAAATAGCAAACAAAGTTTCATTTGATGTGCAGGGCTGGTAAAAGCTAGTACTCAAAGGAGTAAAACCAGTTTGACAATTGCAAGATATTTTACCAATAAAGCTTATAGAAACCATAGTGAGCAAAATTTTATTTATCAGAAATGTGCTTAGCAAGGTTAGTTGTCTATTAATTTATTTGGCATTAAACTTTCCAATTAAGTGAAGAAAGATAAAAATGTCATGAGCTAGAACAGGAGTGTCCTTGTAACCTGAACTAGTAGACAAGTGAAAGGGGTTGTTCTCTCTGAGGTATTGCTGTTGCTGGGTAAAATTTCAGGCCACAGAGAAACTGTATTGTTGAATGTCAAGTACTCCAAGTAATGTGGCCCACAAGACTGTTTTTAAGGAGTCATGTTTTAGTCATTCTAGGATCTGCTGGAATGGATGTAAGCAATCTCTTAGAACCTCATTAATTATGGTACAGCTGAAAAGAAAACATACAAGTATGTAATCATGCTTTTAAAGTTATTTTTAAAATTACGTACAGGCATAAAAGGGAAATAAGAGTTGTTGGTACTGCTCTTATTTTTTAAGAACTTATTTTAGAGTCCTTCTGCCAGAAAGTGGATTCTTTGGGATGAGTGTGGTAATTTTAAGTGCATAGCTGCTTAGAAATCCTTTTTTTTAGTAGCTAAATACTTCTAAAATTCTTCCTGTGTGAATGAGACAACGTTCCTGTCAGATATATTTGCAGTGAATAATTTTTAGGAAACTCCTTAACTTGAGCCACATTTTCATATCTAAGCATCTGGAACTTTGAAACTGTGCTTGTGTGTCATTCAATTTTGGTGTATTTATTTTGGAAGCTGTATCCATATACTGGAGAATTCATAAAGTTCTTTTTTTCTATTTCAAATCTGTTACCTGAAATGCTCATGAGATGGTGCTCATCAGTCTTGTTTCTGTGTAGCAGCAGATCTGTGCATAGTTCTGACTTTCCAGAAAGGATGCAGTGCTTGGTATTGTTGCATTTCTAAGAGAAAGAAAAAGAACAAAATCCAACTGACAATACCTTGAATTAATTGATGAAATACCCCTTACTATACTATTTTGAAGTGTGTGTAAAATCAGTCTCGATATCTGATTATCTTTGGACAGATGGATTTCATGCTAGTTTACACAAATGATAGGTTAGCAGTTATTTTTTTTAGGTGAAAATATGTTTCTGAATAGCCAAAGGATGGGAAAGTGTTTAGACATCTATCCTTTTCGTGCTGCTTTAGTTCCTTCTTTTTTTTGTTCTTTTTCAAAGATTGGCCAAAGTTTTCTTTATTATTCAGAAAGCATTCTGCTACAAACTCACACTGATGTGTTCTGTTCTGTAATGTCTTTCTGGGGGCAGGAGGGGGGCAGGGTTTGATTAGTTTGATTTATTTGTTTTTTCCTTGAGTGATGCAGATAAGCCTGTAACAAGGAGAGAAGAGACAAATGTTAAACTCTGGTTAACTAAGGCAGGGAGGATCATGGGACCATAGAATGGTTTAGGTTGGAAGGGACTTAAAAGATCTTTTAGTTTCAAACCCCTGCCATGGCCAGGGACACCTTTCACTAGACCAGGCTGCTCAAATCCTTGTCCAGCCTTTCTTTGAGCTGGACTGAGTGCTAGAAGCCCCAGTGCTGTTTTCTGAAAGTGTGCTATGTAATTTTAGATGCAAGATGGGGAGAAAAACAGCAGAATAAGAGGGAGAAGTTAGGAGAGTCTTCTATTTGAAGTAAGGTTACAGGAATAGCAGCACAGTAGAACCAAATGACTTATTTTACATTCTGTTTCAGACTGTTTTTATTGTTATTTGTTGTGACCTGAATGGTCTGGGGAACCTGGAAGGAGATCTGGAAGAGGACACAAGTGACATAGATGAACTCCCAAGGAAGGAGTTACCAATATTGATAGATGGGTGTGAAAACAAGAGTTGGTTGTACGAGAAGTGGAATGAAGTGAGCAGCACTTCTGCTATAATTGACTAAGATGACACTCAAGGAAAGTATCTGCTAAGTATTAATTAGCAGAGATTACAGGCTTCTGAAAATGAGGGCAGCTTTAAACCTGATGAGTTGATCTGAAGGAGGTATTCAGAGATTGGTTCTCTACAAAGACAATCTTTGTACGGGCTGCTGAAATTAAATCAGACCATGAGGACATAGGAAAAAATTTATTTCCTGTGGAAACTTCTTTTTCCTTCCAAATTCTGTCAATGGTGCTATGATCAATGTTTCTTTTGTGTTTTTATAGGCTTTTTTTCTTTTTTTTTTTTTTTTTCCCTCAAATCCCTATAGCTTTGATCAAGTAAGCAACTTGAGTTATAATTGCCTGTATGTTCAGTTCTATTAGTGATTGGTGAAAGCCGTGTTAGGACAGCATAGAATAGAAGACAATAAAGTGCTTGAGAAGAGCACCTTGATAGAAAAATAGAGGCAAAACCAGAAGTGAATGCAGCACTGTACACAGGGTAAGTAAAAGACAAGTATTTATTGAAAAGCAGGGTCTCTTCTGTTTTTAGGTGAAAAAGAAAAAAAAAAGTATATTCTGGCTGATTTTCTTTTGGGAAAATGGAATTATAAGTTATCATTTTGGAATGTTTAATTTCACCTGGAGCGGAAGGATTTGCACCTGTTCTAGCTATGCTGAAATGAGCAGGACAAACATTTTAGACTGCATCATCTTGGACTGTAATTTGGCATCATTGTATAGTAGCTAGTGGAGGCTGAGAGAGATGAGCGAGGAGGATTCTGAAAGTCCTTTTGGCTAATTTTTGGATTGATGATGATGGTGAAAGAAGCAGCTCTGTCATTTGTGTATTGATGCTGAGTCATTTGTGTCGGGATGATTGGGGATGGAGCACCTTTCCCACGGGGGAAGGCTGAGACAGGTGGTCTTGTTCAGGCTGGAGAAGACAAGGCTCCAGGTGGACCTTACTGCAGCCTTTTATTCAGTACCTAAAGGGGCTACAAGAGAGCTGGAGAGGGACTTCTTACAAAACTTGACTGATAGAACAATGGTAATGGCTCTAAACTGAAAAAGAGCAGGTTTAGATTAGATATTAAAATCGAATGCTTAATTGTAAGGGTCGTGAGGCACTTGAACAGGTTGCCCCGAGAAACAGTGGAAGCCCCATCCCTGAAAGTGTTCAAAGACAGGTTGGATGGGGTCCTGAGCAGCGTGGTCTAGCAGATGATGTCCCTGCCCATGGCAGGGGGCTTGGAACTAAATGATCTTGAGAATCCCTTCCAACCCACCCAAACCATTCTGTGATAATGTATGTGAATAAGTGATAACTGAAAATCAGGTAAGATTTAAGAGTGAAAAGGCAAGGTAACAACGAATAGTTTTCTAACCCTAGTCCACATTGTGCAATAAAACCTATAAAGAGGAGATTTAAGCTCTTAGAAGATTTATGGAAAAGCTGAATGAAACTAGGAGAAGAAAGTACCAGTGTATGCAGAAGAGGAAACCAGGGACAGGTACAAGCAGAATACAATTTATATACATATTTCTATGATACAGGGTAATATAGTAGAAAAACAGTATTTGTTTTTCCCTTTCAGACTCCAGCATTGCTCCCTTGAAACCCCTTCATGTCCTGCAACTTTTCCCTCTGTCTGAGGAACCTGTGGAATTTGCTTTCAGGTTGTCTTCTCACCATGCTATTTCACTGAGATGATAGTCTGTAATTCTCATTCTATTTATTGTCCCTTAAAAATAATTCTTTTTTCTTTGTGCCTTCAGATCTGTTGTTTCCTCCTTCACTTCTTTGCAGGTTTTCCTGCCCTGTTTTGGAATGTTTCATTTAACAAGAAATAAATGCTGCAGTGCTTCAGGGAAGTTGCTGATTATGGAAGAAGTCTAGATAGACTACGAAATAAATCCTGGAGATTGTTGTGTTGGTGTCAGAAAAAAATAGCTCAGCTGAAAGTAGGGCCAGTATAAATGAGGAGAATGTGGGCCTACAACCCATACGACGAAAACACAAATTTTGAACCTTTGACAAGTCTTAAAAGTGATGTCTATAAGAATTGTTTTATTCCAAAAAGTGTTTTTATTTCATGGCCCAGAAAATCTCATTTCTCATCAGATACTGGTATTTCTCAGAGTGCAAATCTCATATTGAACAATTCAAAGAGAGTACATTCTCAGAGAATTAAGTTTAACTGCAGTTCCCCAGGAAATCAGTATTTTCATTCTCATAGGAGAGTGTAAAGAGTGCTAGAGGTCTTGTAATAGTAATTCTAAAAAGATAGCAGTTGTGTTTCTGAGGAAATGAATGTTTTACAGCTCAGAATACCACACAGCTTAGAAACAAGATTGTTTGTATGGGCATTTTCATACAAATGGAAGAAAGACAGAAAAATGTGAAACAAGCAAAAAGTGTCCTGTATGTTATCTTGTGGTTCCATAATCAATAAACAGATTTTCTGAATAAATCACTCATTACTGACCTGATGGTAGAAATCTTAAATTTGTGAAGAATAAAGCTTAAACCACAAAGTCAAAACAGACTTGCTGTTTGTTTTACGTTAGGATAACTGCTGTACACTGAAACGATTGCTGAAGCACTTGTGTGAGTTTGGCTTTACACTAGGTTCCAACTTTTCTTCTATGATTCTATGATTTGAAACAATGCATATAATACCTTGTAGTCGAGGTGAAGGTAGGTTTTGGAGAAAGCAGTTGCATCCTGTTCACCAGCTGTGAAACAGTGTTGTCCCAATTACAACAAATGATCATTATTTTCTTAATCAACTATTTAAAATTCCTTACTACTGTAGTAAAATGACTAATTTTTGAAGGCAGTATCCTGAAATTTAATATTTTGTTACTCCTTGACACAGCAGCTATCAGCTATTCCAGCCACTCTGCCTGTCAGCATTAATGGGTTCTTGTCTTGACAAGCAGAGAAGGCATCAGACTTGTGTTTGACTTCAAGCCTGTTTAGTTTTTGGAGGGATCAGGTTAAGGAGGTGTAGAATAAGTGATTGGGAATCTTTCACTAGCAATTAAATAATGCTTTTCATGCGTTTAAAATGTAAAAAAAAAAAAAAAAATCAAATGGCAGAATTTTCTGACTGTTTAGAATACGCAGAATCGTTATGGTTGGAAAAGACCCTTCAGATCATTGAGTCCAACCATTAACCCAGCACTGCCAAGTCCACCACTAAACCATGTACCCAGGTACCACATCTGCACATCTTTTAAATGCTTCCAGGGCTGGAGACTCAACCACTGCCCTGGGCAGCCTGTTCCAGTGCTATACAGCCCTTTTTTGTGAAGTAATTTTCATGATACCCAATATAAACCTCCTCTGGCACAACTTGGGACCGTTTTACTTTGTCCCATTGCTTGTTACTTGGGAGAAGAGACCAACCCCCATCTTGCTACAGCCTCACGAGTGACTGTGACTTCTGAGAACTATGTGAAGTAGGAATGAGTGTTCTTTTTGTTATAGTCCAGTGGAGATTTTTTTTCATATTAAAGTATGAAAGAATTGTTATAATGGGGAAAACAAACATGAATATGAGGTCAGGAGTTTCACAGTATACTGGTAATATCAGTTTTCATGTACTACAC
The DNA here is from genome assembly GCA_013399195.1 of Dicrurus megarhynchus. Taxonomy (NCBI): domain Eukaryota; kingdom Metazoa; phylum Chordata; class Aves; order Passeriformes; family Dicruridae; genus Dicrurus; species Dicrurus megarhynchus. Next base: position 1,618,434 of record VXAD01013580.1, on the reverse strand, counting down.
CCTGATTCTGTCATCCATCTAAATTAAATTGACTCTCATTAGGAAGCGTGCTGAAAGACCTTGTAGTTTTCTTTACACCTCAACCAGTGTGTAAGTGAATGAGGTTCACATTTATATCTTTGAACTTATTTTCTGCAATCCGTACCCTTCCCTGCTAGTACAGTACTCTTTTATCAGTATTTTTAAAAGAGGAAAAAAATCTCTTTGTGGATTTGACCACATGGGACGTACGAAGTGATTTCCTTTTTCAGTTGCTCTGGTTGCTCTCACATTGCAATCTAACTGGGTATGAGCTCAAGCTGTTCACTTGTGTGGAAGAACCAGCACAGGTACTAGAGCTGGATAGGTGTACTTGAGTTTATTTTGTGTGCAGAAGTTTGATGTAGGTTTGTTTGTAACCATTTTAAGCCACCCCTGTAATTCTGTTTAGAAAAAATGTGCGATGACAATGTGGCGGGATTACCACTGTCATCAAATATTTGTGCTTTTGTGCCAGCTTATCAGATGGATGGATGAAGATGGTGAGGGGTCTGGAGCATCTCACTTATGAGGAGATACTGCAGAAGCTGGGCCTGTTTAGTCTGGAGAAGAGAAGGCTGAGAGGGGATCTCATTAATCCATATAAATATCACAAAGGCAGGTGTGGATGCTGAAAGCATGCTGCAGAGAGATTTCTCAGCTTTTGCCTGTGTCTGTGAGAAAGCTCCGCTTTCTCATGGACGCTGTGGGAAAACAGCTGGGAGATTTTGTAAACTATGGAATTGTTATTGATACTAAAGAAAAAATATCTGAAGTAAGTGTTATTGGGTTCAGCCAATCTCTCTGAGGGGTGGCTGGTCAGTGAACCAATGACCTTATGCCAGTCCAGCGTGCTAAGGTATATAAGCGAACTTGTAAGTGAATAAAGTGTCAGTTTAATATCACAATAAATCGTCCATGTCGTTCATCCTCCGCTCTCTGCTCGCGAGTGACAGGCAGGTGCCAAGAGGATGGTGCCAGACTCTTTTCAGGGGTGCCCAGTGGCGGGATGAGGAGCAGTGGCCATAAACTCAGAAGTCCCACCTAAACACAAGGAAAAACTTCTTCACACTGAGGGTGGCAGAGCCCTGGAACAGGCTGCCTAGGCAGGTCATGGGCTCTCCCTCTCTGCAGATCTTCCAAACCCACTTGGATATGTTCCTGTGTCACCTGCTCCAGGTGACCCTGCCTTGGCAGGGGGTTGGACTGGATGGTGTCCAGAGGTGCCTTCCAACCCTAACAATTCTGTGATCACTAGTGACTTAAAAGCCTAGGAACTGGAAGTTTCAGGAAATCTCCTTCTCCTTTTGCATATATCTTGGCTTTAGGAAGAGTTTTCTGAGTTCCAAACAGCAACAGAAATAGTACTGATGGAATGATTTTTTTTTTACCATACATTTTCTGTGCAGAATCAGAATGAGTGGAAAAACTACAGCTACCGTGAGCTTTATACTTGGTTGCAAAATCAAGGCAGGTAGAGAAATAGAAATGGGAAGAACGTGAGGTGTGAGAATGTATTGTGTTTGTGTGGCCAGGTTTTGGTAGCTGGGGGGACTATAGGGGTGGCTTCTGGGAGAAGCTGATGGCAGCTTCCTCCATGTCTAGCAGAGCCTGCGCCAGGTGGCTCCAAGATGGATGTGCTGCTGGCCAAGGCTGGGCCAATTAGAGATGATGGTAATGCCTCTGGGATAACATATTTAAGAAGAAGAGGGGGGGAAAAAAAAAAAAGGTTTATTTTGCAGATACAGTTGTGGCCAGAGAAGAGGATGAGGTGAGAACCTGTTAGGGAAACAACATGGAGACACCAAGGTCAGTGCAGAAGGAGGGGCAGGAGGTGCTCCAGGCGCCAGAGCCAAGATTCCCCTGCAGGCCGTGGTACAGACCATGGTGAGGCAGCTGTGCCCCTGCAGCCCGTGGAGATCCACAGGGATGCAGAGATCCACCCCCAGCCCAAGAGGGAGACCAATGTTGGAGCAGGTGGGTGCCCGAAGGAGGCTGTGACCCTCTGGGAGGCCTGTGCTGGAACAGACTCCTGGCAGGGACCTGCAAATGTGTGAAGAGAGGACCCCACAGTATAATGGGGGAAGAATGCCATTCCCTGTCTCCCTGTGCCTCTGGGGGGGAGCAGGTAGAGCTGGGAAGGAGGGAGGGGTGGGGGGAAGGTGATTTTAAGGTCTTATTTTACTTCTCATTATAGTGCTCTGATTTTCTTAATAATAAATTCAGTTAATGTCTTTAATTTGAGTCTGTTTTGCCTGTGACAGTTTGGTGAATGATCTCTCTCTGTCCTTATCTCAACTTAAGGAACCCTTAGTTATATTTTCCCTCCCCTGTCCAGCTGTGGAGGGGAGTGATGGAGAGGCTTTGGTGTGTGTCTGGCATCCAGCCAAGGTCAACCCACTACAGAGAGTAACTGGTGGCCTTACACAGAAATGTGCGCGCTGTAAGGACACTGGAGCTTTGGAACAGAGCCATATGACTTAATCTTTGACAAAAAAAGGCCAATGCTAAAGCTCAGTGTATAAATAAAGTCGGTATAACATTAATGGTGGTTTAATCTCACGAAGTCATAGCTACCACTTTAAAGCTGTCTTTCTACTCAGAGCAGTGTGGTGAGCTGTGCAGAAGAGCGTCCAGTGTTACTGCTGGGGCAGGTGCTGGGTAGTAGTGCTCTTTGGGCTTTGTTCTCCAAGTTACACTGGAGCAAAAGGTAATGTGTAGGCTGAAAGGAAAAGGAAACCCTAAGAGTAAAGGCTTTTGTTGTTGTTTTAGGGTTTTTTTTTTTTTTTTTTGTCTTCCTCTTCAAGGCGTATGTATCCATGAATTTCAGGACATGCTCCCTTATCCCACTGCAAATATGAGATACTGGTGCTGGTCTTTGGCTTCACACCGTAGAGATCACAGTTTGTTCTGTTGGTTGGGTTGCTGTCTTGAAACTTGTTTCTTGCTTCATGATTTTTGTGGCAATTACTTTTTCTGTTGTTGTATTGGGAAATCTCTTTCTCTTGTAAGTAAATATTTATGTGTGTGGAAAGCTGCAGGAAATGCTGTTACTAAAAACGGGATTTGATAAACCTTGAGGAATACACCTGTGATTCTCCATACTGCCAAATTTGCTTGGCAAAACTTTATTTCTAGAGATAACGTGCTAGTAGAAGGAAAAAGAACGAAATACCTCCTTTGTTAGAAGCTTCACCAAATCTCGAGGTTTAGAGTTTAAAGCAAAATGATTTACTTAAAGATGAAGTTGTAGTTCTATTGATTTGTTTAGGTGAAAAATACTGAAGTCCTCTGTGATTTCCAAAGGTTCTTTTATCTGTAAAATATCTAGTTACCTTTGCAGCCCCAGAATCCATGACTATAATGGATGTTTTATGTTTTCTTTGGAACTCGTTTTAGTAAATAAATACAGTTCATGTAGGAGAGAGATTTTAAGAAACTAGGAGGATGGTTATTTGTTCTTTTATTATTTTGGGGTTTTACTCCTTACAGAATTTGAGGGAAATTGTGTTTAGTGTAGGAACACAGTGGCTGTTATCATTAAAGAAAAAAAGGAAAATAATTTGGATATGGAATGAGAGAGAAGATTTTTCTGAAAAGATTATACTGTTGTTTGTTTTGATGGCATTAACCTCTCCTTTGATAATGATACTTTCTTTGTGTTCAAGTTGAGTAGCTTTTCTTAGTGGCAGATGTTCTTTCCTTCACTGTCTCACTGAAGCAAGATTTATTGTTCAGTTAATCACACTTTTCACAGGGAAAAGAGTGTTCTAAGAAACACCGTGTCACAGACTCGTACATTATTCAGATGTAGCCTTTTTCAGCTTATATGCATTATCACTCGTGGGTGATAATTTAGTTTTGATTCACAGTTTTTTGTGTGGGGCAGGGTTTAAGCATCCTTCTAAATTCTTGAATCCTTGCAAGTGTAGTAATTCCAGAAAAAGCCTTTTTGTCTTAGAAGTGCAGATACATGTGACAGTGTTGATTAAAAAATGGTGAGAACTCCATTAATGCTGTGTTTTTATCAGAACTTTTGATAAATCTGTTGAATTTGGTGTTTTAAAAACAATATTTTTTGTGTTAGAAATAGCGAAGGTCAAGCCTGAGCAAATGTTGGCTTAACCAGCTAAACGTTTGCTTCAAAATGTAATTCAACCCCCTTTTGTTTAACAGTTACTGCTTTCCTCCACTCTGAGCTGCAGTTGGTCACAGGGAATGGAAAGGTCTTGCTTGGTTTGCTGAGCAATATGTGGCAGTTGTAGTATTTGATTACAAAATTAAAGAAATCGAACAGAATGTAGTTTGGATTTGTATAAATTGAGGCTGCTTTTGCATTTTGAGGTCTAATTTTAGTTGCAGCGCTGGTCAACAATTAAAATTACTTTGGTCACAACACTGTAAACAGGAAGGTGTGTTTGTAGGTGATAGTGATAAGGTATGTCACACTCGTAGTCTTTGTCTTCCTTGTTTCTTTGTGGTTCTGTGAGATTTTTTCTCTCCTTCACTGTTGTGCCTGTTCCTTGCAGACAATTTGTTTCAGTCGTTGCCTATGTGCTGAGGAAAGGGGCAAGAGGGAAGTCAGGGTGGGGTGGAGCCTTAGAGTAATAGGAGTTTCTATGCCAGGAGGAAAAATCCCCAACCAACCAAAAACCAGTGTTGGGGCAAATCAGGGAGGAGGGAAAGCTTTAAGATGTTTTTATAAACATAGGAAAACATAAGCCACTTGTAACAAACACTAAGTGTTAGAGTCACAGTTCTGTCCTTGCTTTCAGTATTGCTTTGTGGGAATTGAAAGAAATAACAGTAAAAATGATCTTGTTGTGGAGGCTTTACTGATGTACCTGTTCTCTAAAAGGCATTTTTTTCTTCTGGTTAGTAGAAATCATCAGTTTAGCAATATTTCTGTACACTGGCTTCCAGTAATCCATTTTTTTTTTAAACTCTAAACAAATGAATGGGAAAAACATGAAGGGGGCAGAATCTGAAAGCAAAAGAAAAAAAGAGTTATTACTTGGTAAGAATAAACAAAAGGCTGTTACTTATTGTAAGCACCCTCTATTCTAGCCAGGGTTGTCTGCATGGTTCTCCCATGTTGATCACAGCTACAGAAAATTTAAAAAATGGCAACAGGGAAAGCTGAGTGTTACATTTCCTGTCGCATGTCACTTAGTGTTTCTTACATCCCCGCTCATAACTGTCTCTGCTGTAGCTGTGGCAGCAAACTCTGCCAGTTCTGAGCAGGCTGCTGTGGTTGGTGTTTTCCAGCTGTTCTGGACCGAGGCAGTGCCAGAAATGATGGAAACAGATGTGCTGGTTCTTGGTTTCTGCTGGAATTTGTAACTTGGTGCTGTTAGTTGTGCAGAAATTCCCAGCACTTTGCCTGCTGAACTGTGGAAGGTGGTGGCAGTGGAGGAGCTGGCACACATTTGCTTCCAGCGTGTTCTATGGGGGGGCTGCGCCTTCCAGCAGGCGAGGAAGTACTTAACATTATGGATGCTAAATCTGATCAAACCTGCCAGAGCTTTCTAAGTAAATCGATTCATCTCTTCATCTTGTGTTCTTTCTTGGATTTTTGAGCTTCAGTGTATTTCCCTTGTAAGTTTATTTGCTGTTGGTATACAATTCCATGTTTGGAACTTATTCTGGTTTGTTACTTCTCTGCGATTTCCTTTGTTTCTTTCACCTTTTTCCTTTACTTGTAGCTGTTATTCCCTAGTTTCTACAAGCTAGCAAAACACTTTTTCTAGAATGAACTCTAGCCTTTTTTTTACTTGTAGACTTCCGTTGTTACACACTTTTGAAATAATGTACTTTGCAAGTGTCACAAAGTGGATATCAAATTTCAGTCAGAAGTTATAAAGTTAAGTGAAGAATTGCTTGTATGAGACTTGCAGGATGCAAACTTCAGGTTCTGTAGAGTGGTGGCTTCCTACCCTCAACCCACTGTAAAATACCAGGCAGATGTACTCATCTGGAGAAAAATATGGGGATATATTGTCTGTTCTCTGGCATCTAGGGAAGTGGTCTTCAAACCTTTTTGATTGCACAAACCATCAGTTAAAAAAAAGAGGTGATCATTTACCCCCAATAAATATGTACTATTATTTATAAATTATATCTGTGTTGCTCTATTAGTATATCATATTATAAAAAATACAAAAATAGGAATTAAAAAGGGTTAAAGATAAAATAAAAACTTTTCAATTTTAATTTTTTTTAGTAATGATACAAAAAGTGTTTTCTTTCCATGTTCCAGAGAACTGCCTTGCTTGGGTGCACATACCCCTCTTTGGATGCACTGGGAGACTTTTTGAGCATTATTTACGTTCTTTCTAGTTTTCTTAGCTTAGGAAGCTGCAATTTTCAGAAGCTTGAAAATAGTGTGTTATTGTACATTATTTACTCATTGTGGCTATATATCTATATATATACTTAGAAGTATTTCTGTTCAGTATATATGGCATACACGAGAAAAATTCTATAATTGTTTGTACTTCTTTATGATTGGAAGGTGTTCACTGCACCAGTGATCTCCCTTGCCAAATTGAAATAAATGTAATACAATCATAAGTAAAATAAGTTTAAATGAAGCATCTTAAAATGTTTCCTTCTTGAATTATAATGTCTGTCTTTGCACACCAGCTTGGTTGAAAGAAAACATATATTTGGTAATATTTTACATTTGAGTAACTAAAAAAAACCCAGGCTGTTAGTTTTTTCAGGTGCTGGATACTAAGCACGTTAGAAAATGTGATTTAATTGCAAGAAAGCCTGGGCAAATTGCTTCAGGTAATTGTTCTTTGTTTTTTTTAGGTGTCTCTAAATGTACTGTCAGGGTTGAAGTTTTTTTCTGTCACTATCCGTTGGCAGAGAAGACTCTTCTCTGGCGGTGGGAATCAGTCCTCTTTGATCTTTTTAACCTACCTGTCTAACTTCTGTGTGGATCCTTATTTTCAAGTAAATGTAAAGTACAGCTATATTTGCTCGGGGGTGGTGTCAGTGGTGGGCAGTGTAGGTTTTTTTTCTGATTTAGCCTGTAGGCAGGAAAAATTACTTGCAATGTAAATGTCCTGTCTGCTGGAAGTGGGTGCAAGCAGGTTATTCCCTGTAGAGCCATCCTGACTGTAGGGCTTGCTCCCCACTCTGGACTTGTTGTTGATTAATGTGGTATTAGAAATGTTATCTTTTGGGCTCCTTTCTTCAGGAGAGGGTTTAAGGTAGAACATGATGCTGACCTGTGCAGCTTGGTGACTGAGGTGTGGTTCCCTCAGTGTACAGCAGACTGGGTTTGTTTGCTGATGGGTGATATTTCCACAACTGACAAAAAGGTATCTTGCTTGCTGAAGGTTAAAAAAAAAAATCTATTATTATTTCGAGTACAAACATTAGATAACTTTTAGACGTGTAGCTAGGGAGGAAAGTGCTGGAATAATGAAATGGACACTTGGTACAGTGCTTTGCTATGTATGTTTCATGTATCTGAGTTTAAATTCAGAGTAACGTAACTCCAACTCCAGCAGACTTTCTACTGGATGTCATAAAATGACAGATTTCTGATTTTTAAAATGTCAAAACCATAAATCATTAGTTTGCTAAGATTGCACTAGCAAGCTATTAAAGAACATGGCAGTATTTACTGTAGATAAATGCAAATTTAAAAAGGTTCTCTGTATCGTGGTTTAAATGATTTATTTGCTTTCAATGCACATATGAATCTGATGTGATGTAAAGATTTAGGGTATTTCATTTCCTGTATGGAGCTACACATTTGCATGTTATTAAACGATCTCTCCGAGTCATATCTTTCTTTTATGTCTTAAACAGTATCATAGGTTAAGGTACACTGAAAAAAGTTAATGAAAACAAAAGGAGAATTTAATGCTGTTAATACAGGTACTGGTAAGATGGGAATTTCAGCTGGATTTAGATATAGTCTGTGGTAATATCTATTGAAATAATGTAATACAAGTCAAACAAGGAAAACTGCACGTGTTGTAAATACACCTTTAGCCACTGTTTGGAGAGTGTTGAAATGTAGTCTTAAAATTGTTTGATTTGCAAAAAATCAACTTGGTAGTTCTTTGTTTCCTCAGGGTTTTGAAATAAAGCTCAGTGGTGCAGCCTCCTCAGGATCAAAGAGCTTCTATGCTCAGTGTTGTGTGTCAGACAAAATCTGGTGGGGAATCAGTTTTATCCTGTCTTCTGTTTTCCTACCTGAACTTTTCCAGTGGCTGCAGGTTTGCTGGGTATTATCCACTGTTTGATCAGTGCCAGTGTGGGTCCCTGGGCCCCTGGTACTTGTGTTTTGTGTTCCTGGCAATCCTTTGTATATCAGCTGTCCCACCTCTCGATGGGTCAGTAAAGATTGGGAGAAGGGACAAATTCCATATACTGGACTTGTTTATACCTTTCATCTTTGGTATCTGTTGTTGAATTTCCAAAAGAGAAGATAGAGGCACTGTGCACGATGGTGTCATAGAATGGCTTGGTTGGAAGGGACCTTAAAGATCATCCAGCATGAAATGCTGTAGCTATCTTGAGTTCAAGCATGGTGTTTTTAATGTGAGCTGTTTGTACTGAGATCACCTTTTAAATGGATACCAAACTGATAAAACAAATGTAGGCTTTTTTTCCCCTCCTCATTTGTTTGTGTAGGATAAAATCTAACTTTGCTAATCATTTCACTTGAAACTGGGATTGCTCCCTTTGTAAGATACCGAATTTCAAGTTTTGGTATGTACTTTAAAAAGTAGTTAGTAGCTCTTTCTAAAATAGATTAAAACCAAAAGGTATAAAATTTGAAAATCATAGTGCTGTTTCCCCAGCCCCCACGTTTAAAAATGTTGTGTAGAGCTAATTCTTCCTTGCATTGCTCTGTTTTCACTGGGCCTTCAGCTGCATGCTGCAAACTGAACTAATTGTGTTAGTGAACTAATTTGACATAAAAATGCTTACAAGTAGAGTGAAAATACTAGATTATTAGCTAGGGCAAATAAAAAATCATTGGTTATAGCATAATTGTATTTTAAAATTGTCCCCCCCCCCCACATTCTGTTGGGAACGAGAAACCCATACACCAGAAGGATGCTTCAGATGTATTGTACCTACATGGTCAAGAATTTTCCTTTTTTGCATTTGTTGTTTTCACTGAGAGGGTAATTTTCATGTATGCATAGCTAAGTGCATTTTTAAAGCAAAGTTTTAACGAACTGGTTTGTGTCTCAGATGTACTGGGAAGGTGATATTTGTTAGTAATTTCCTGGGTAAGTTGGGTAACTTCTGTAGTTAGCTTTTGCGAAGTTGATGAAACTGGTTTTGTAGAAGCCAGTGCTTAAATGTCAACTCTTCTGCTACTTTGAAGTTTTATCCTGTCTTATTTCTTCAAGAGACAGCTTTTTGTTCTTCATTGTGACGAAGCACGCTGATATAAGCTGCTGATAGAGGTGTGTGGAGGAGGAAGAGACTGATACAGTGCTGAGACACTATTAAAAATGTGTAATTCTGGGCTAATGGTTTCACATACAACATTAGGTGGCAGCAGTAGACTCTTAACACCTTGTGGGTGCCTGTTGAATTTACATTTAGGTAGTTTGCCAAACGAGAGACAGACCTGAAGAAATTTTATTTTGATGCAAAACACTTATATTACATCCCTTTGAAGGGAAGCAATGAGAATGGTTTTTCCCTGAATGATCCAGCTTTGATTGTAGTTAATAACAGCGTTGAAGAGAATCCCACAGAAGCATCAAGGTTAAAGTGGGTGCAGTGCTGTTGTGCAATGCCACTTTTGATATGCCTGGTTTAAAATGGACTTCTCATTTGCCAGGTGGATGAAGTTGTAGGCTTTGTTATGAACTTGGCAATAGGAGAGAAAGCAGCTAGTTAAGCAGAATTTTTTTTTTCTTCCTTTCTTACCATCCTTTTTCCTTTAGAAAGTAGAGTAGATTAGTACTATTAGTATTCTTTCTTTGTAGTGCAGCTGTAGGGTCGTGCTACATGGGGGAGATTGGTGACTTCAGCCTGAGATATCAGCAGGAAAAGTTTATGATTTTATGCAAAATGCAATATGTTTGCTCTTTGATGTTGTTGTTTTGGTTTTTTTTGTTTGTTTGGGTTTTTTTGGTTTTTTTCCCGTTTTGTTTGGAAATGGTAGAAACCAAGTCCAAAACTGGAGTAAGATTCAAGAGGAATCTTCTGCTTACGGAAGAGGTTGGAGCAGAATCTTTTGTTCTGTGGAAGAGTCACTGGCCACTTGCACATTCATGGTCTCACTTCCTTTAAACTTTGAGCCAAGGTACCAAAGGACCTTAAATCATCTGTGTCTGGCTGGAAGGTATGACCTCACCTTTCTTGAGTGGATCTTCCCACAGTTCCTTGTGTTTTCTCTAGTTTTTCTAGTGCATTATGGTTGATATAGCAGCAGTATGATGAAGAAAAAAGTTGACATTCAGGCTTTTTCTGCCCCTTTCTTGCCCTTCTTGTTAACCTCTCTGGGCCTGAGCCCTATTTCACTGACTTGACATTCATGGTAATGTCACTATTTGATGTACTTACCCAAACTATTAACAGGCTTTCCTGACAAATCTTCTTAAGACTCAGATTTTAATGTTCTCACTTCCAGGTGTTGTGTTAGTGATGGAAGAGACTTCATGGAAAAGTGGGGGTCGAGGGGCAGAGAATGGACTGCTGCAAATTAGTATGTCTGAGTTACTCTCTTTCCCAACGTTTTTCCTCTTCTGTTCTGTAGAAGCCTTTCCAAATCACAATCATCTATTTATCATATTTGGATTTGTATCATGGTGCTGACTTTTCCTGTTTATTGTGTGCCCTCAGGGAATTTGACCAACTTGGAATCACCCATGATCCTATGAGACTCTTACCCTAAAGAGATTTTAATTCTTATGCTTCCCATATCTTTGGCATTTATTTTTGATGATCAATAAATTTCAATCAGTTAAATTCAAGGAGTTTCTGAATATGTGAAATGTATTTCTGAGTATGTGAAAGAGGATAGAGTCAGGGAGGTGGTTTATTTCTTTGGTGGAAGATACGAACAAACGTAGGCAAAGAATATTATAAACGGCCAGCTTTGCAGGTTCTTACTAAGCATAAACGTAAAAAAATTTCACTGAGATTGAACCAGCTTATTTGACTGCATTTTTTTTCTCTTCATGGAATAGATGTCCATACTCCTTGTTTTGGACATGCCAAAGAAACAATTCTGATATTACAAGATCGTCATCTTGCGGGAAAGGGAGGTCACAGTTTGGTTAATAGTCCTTCATCCTGGCTTTGGGGAACAAAGCAAGTACTTGATGTGTGGGTTATCTAACAACCAGAAGGATGACAAAGCTCTTTAGAAGTGAAGACTTTTTTGGAGGTTTGAGATAAAAATATGAAGATCCAGCTCTGTAGTTCTCCAAGTATAGCCAATTTAGCTTTTCCAGGAGAAATGCTGATTTTGGTCTTGGTTTCTTCGTTTTTGTGTTACAGGTCATTGAAAAAATTTTTCTTGGGTTGTCTTGTAAGCTTCCTAAATATTTTTTATCTGTTAGTGGGATAAATAATTTAAGTTAGGTTAATTATCTGGATCATGTTCTCTCAGGAAGGTGGAGCATGACTGTTTATTCTGAGGTATTTTCTGCGTGCAGTAGTTTGGTAGTTACTTACCCAAACAGTGAACCATCTCTTTCATATCTCACATCACTTCATTGCAAAGAAAGGTTAAGTGTGTTTAAATTGTCCTTTTTGGTTTTATTTAGAAATGTTGTAGTGCTATTTAATACTAAAAATTAGTGCTACTATGTTGACTTCTCATTAGTTTAATTTTATAAGGGGGGGGAAATACACTCTGCATGCGTATTCAAAAACTGCTGTATTCTCGCTGCTCTCAATCAGCTAAATGTGGGACCATTTTACTGAGAAGCTTGAGGTATTGGTTTAGTTCATACATTTTTCTGAGGGTGGATATAACTGGCAAAATGTAAAATTTGTGAGGTTGTATTTGAATGCTGCCCTTTAAAACCATTCCTGTAAGCTTGTACTTAATTCTACATGCTGAAGAAAGAAAACGTTATGCCACCCTGTAGGTTGCTATAAAGATTGTTTATGCAGCTCAGCATAGGACTTAAAATACGTTGAATTGGAGAATTTTGAAAAATGTACTGTGCGACACAGGAGACCAAATCATGCTAAAGTGCAAGGAAAGACTATACATCAGTTCAAAGGCTACATTATTCAAAAAAATACAACCATAAAAAAGGTAATAAGATTACATTCTCACACTTCATGGCTAGTAAGGTGCATTAAGCTGCTCAGATATTCATAACTTACTGTGACATTTGGGAAGATTACATTTTGCTGTGCACAGCCATTACTGCAGCTCAGATAATAACTAGCCAGGGCATGGACCTGGATTATGATCCCTGTCATTGGAAACAAATTTGTGTTTTGAAGGTTGATCAGTTTCAAATCACCATTAGAAAGGGTTAATGTGACATAGTGTGGGGTGTGTGTGTGCCTGTGTGTATCTAATGGGTGTGCATACATATTGTACATCAGCTGCACCCTGCCTTGGGTATTCTGCTTTCCCTGGCAATTTTTTTTTGTCCTCACTTCTCTCACAGGAAGTGTTAAAATGGTAATTATTTTTTTACCATAGCATATTATTCCTGGAACATGCTTGCTGAAGTGCTTGTGTTTGCAGATTAGATTGGAAACCTAATTTGACATTTTCCTGGATGGGTGGGTTCTGATAATAGTGTACATAGCCAAAAATGAAAGATTGGTGGTGTAGACTATAGGGTGAAGGTAAGGTCACCTCCAGTAGCTGTATATGGTTTTGGTGTGATAATTGATGGTTGGCTGATAGTTAAAACCAAATGCATAAAGAGTTGAATTTCTTGTTAAGAATTAGCAGGTGGTTTGTGGCCAGAATTTAACCTTCAGCTGTTCTGTCTCTACACAGAATATTTTCTTTGTTTCTTACCTTGATTTTAAGAAGAGCAGCTTCTTGAGGAGTGCCTCAGTTTTGTAGAGGATAAATTCAGTGTGAAATGAGGTGTAACACTGGTTATGTATTTCACATTTTCAAATGCTCTGTTGAGGGTTTTTTTAAGGGGGGGGTGTATTTTTCTCTTTGCATTTGTTTTGAGATAATTCTGTGTTAATTTGTTCTGCCTAGCATACCCTACAGAGCTTTCTTGAGGTAGGCCTCTGCTCCACTTTTTTCGGAAGGGGAAAACTAAGGCTTGGAGAGTGGTAATGACTTGATAGATTTGTTTGAGTTGACAGTGTGAGTTGATATAGAGAAGCTGGGAATATAACTCAAGTCACCCCATTCAGTTCTTGCTGTTTCCCAAGATATTATGGAAGCACCTGATAGTAAATTGCATAATTATTTTTCATGACCCAGAGGGGAGAAAATGGAAAAGTGTAAATTACTGTTTAGAAATCGTTGCCATGAGACATTGTCTATTCTGTCATAAAAGCAGTAACTTTCTTTGCTTCCTGTGGTGTTTGGCATTACTGATTTATGCCCAGAAGTCCGAAGATTGCTTCTTCAAAGTGACAAGGTTTAGACACTTGAGGAGGATGTATGGTAATTTCAGTGGTTAATGAAGAGCATATATTCTGTTCCATGGGTGAGTTGGTCTTTGGATCTTGACTAGCTGAAAGAAGCTGTTGGAGCTAGTATGGAAGCAAGTTAGTACATGGATTTTGGGGCAGTTTTGACATGGTGTGACTTCAGCAGGTGGCAGTGCTGAAGCTGTTAATAGTCAAAGCCTGTGAAAGGAACACCACATAGGACAGAAATAATGACACAAACTTGGAGAAGTGAGAACGAGCTGAAATATTTCTGAGGTCATGAGTCCATTTTGATAATTTGAGTCAATGCTGTCTGAATTCCTGTTTGTGTGCTGGTATATAATGGATATTTTGGTAAGCATGGCATGTTTTTAAGGTTTATACAGCTCCAAAGTCCAAGAGAACTTTAAAAAGTGGATGGAGGAAGTTTGTATAAAGGAGTTAACTTAAAATAAGGCATTTTGCCTTCAGCTGGAATTTTTGTTTAAGTACACAAGTGAGAGTGGAGCAGGTTATTTCCTTCCCTCCTCCACCTCCTCTGCACAGGCATATGTGGTTACTCAGTGTATGTACAAACAAAACTTGCCTCTAGGAGAGCTGAAATATTACAGGATTTAAGTGTCATAGCCAAATCACAGTCAAAGGCTTGGAACAGTGCTGCTGTTCCACATTCCTTCAAATACAGCAAGCCTCTGCTTCCTTTGAGTACCTGGGACTGCTAATGAACCTGGCAGTTAATTCTTAACCAGCTTTAGTCAATGTCTCAGGAATGTCTCTTAAGTTGCAATAAGTGGCAATATTTCTGATGTGCATCAGCTCCTTTTGGCTAGAATTGCCCTCTTAATGGAGATGTGTTAAGCACATGTGAAGGAAAGCTTTTGGGGTCACTCTGGGCCATTTAAGATATCTTGACTGCTTTGTTATGCTCACCTGTTTTAGAACACTCGGTGTCTTCACTTTTCAGCTCTGTAAACTTGGGACATCTGTATCCTAAACTACCCAAATGTTTTTCTGCAGCAATTGTCTGACAGTAGGTGACACCTTAAGAGCACCTTTGTTGCTCAGCAGAACTTGAAACAGAAGAGAAATAAGATGATGCATTGATATTGGCCTCATTATGGTTTTTCCCTTTACGTCTTTGGTGGTTTTCTTCTCACAGAATGAATAACTTTAAGCACGGAACAGTACTTTGATACAGTTGCCTTAAGCTTTTCTTCTTTGAAATATTTTTCTCTGAAAGCTCGTTGGGGGCCAGTTTGACTTGGAAATGAACTTCATCATCCAAGAAGGAGAGGGCATCACCTGCATGGTGGACTTACTGGATAAGTGTGACATCACCTGCCAGGCTGAGGTTTGGAGCATGTTTACAGCAATCCTGAAGAAAAGTATACGGAATCTCCAGGCCTGCACAGAAGTGGGGCTTGTGGAACAAGTGCTCAAGAGGATTGATAGAGCTGACAATATGATTGCAGGTACAGCTTCTGCCAGTGTGGGACTCAAACTGTGCTGCTTCTACGCAAAATCTCATGGACACAGTTATTAATTAGATGATAAAAATTTGACACTGCATTTTATTAAGCATTTACATTGCTGTTCTTTTTCCTTTTCAGATCTCTTAGTGGACATGCTGGGTGTGTTGGCTAGCTATAACCTGACAGTTCGAGAGCTGAAGTTATTCTTCAGCAAGCTGCAAGGAGAAAAAGGGAGATGGGTAAAAGAAAACACAAAACTGAAACAATTTTTGTTGTGTTGCTTATATTTTTCCTAATTTTCACAAGTTAAGACTGTTCCATAAACTTCATGAGAAACAAATTTTGAATGTACCAAAAAATACAGGAAGCTTTCTTGTATTATATAAAGAATCTTTTTACCTGCAAGCAATTAAAATACAGAGTAGAATAGTGATGAAGTTACATTTCTTCCTGAACTGCGCTGGTCTTTTTGAACACCTGAGAATAATAAGGTGACTCCTAAGTGTTTTTATGCGCATGATTTTATTTTTTTGATTCCAGCTGTGTGAAATTGAAGGAAAAAGGCTTAAACTTTTTTTAAGTCACAAGAGAGAAATAAATAAAAAATGCCTACATATATGCAGTTCTGCCTGCTCCTATTTTCACATTGCTGCACTTTACCTGAAGATTAAAAAAATTTATGCAGTTAGGGAAGTGAGAATTCTGGCAGAAATTGAACTGAAGGAAATAAGTCCCAATGAAAAATTCTATAATTTTTCTCGTTTCTGTGTGGAATAGAAAGAGACCCTTTTACAGCTGAGAAACCACCTTCCCTAAAGTAAAAGTGTGTATGTTGTAGAGACCACCTGATAAAGTTTTCTTGAACACACAGTTGTTGTTTCACTGGACTTGGGAACTATATTAACAATCATTTTACCTGCTTTGAATTTTAATTCCTCTCCTGTTATTTCTAAATACTCTGCCTAGTGCAGAGGAAAGGTAGCAGTGTCTCTGTTGACTTCAAATAATTTTTAAAAAGAGTGTACCATGAAAAAGCAAGTATGCACACATAATACAGCAAATTTTAAAGGGCCCTTTGAAATAAATAACTTTGGCAATCTTAACCTGCTTAAATAAAAATACTCTAAACTTCATAATGGTTTAAACTTAATAATTGAATGTTGAGAGTATATTTAACTGTAGGTGAATTAAAGTTGTCTCTGTAACATTAACTTTTTAATTTCCTGTCTCCCTGCTATTTGCGTTTAATTTCTTTTCCTTATTGAAGACCGAATACACGGGAAAGCAAGAGAAAAATGCCACAGCTGGATTGCCAAGGAGTTGTACAACTCCATAAATCTTAAAATCAGCAGAACTGTAAAGATACCAAGTATTTTGCTACAACACAAATTACCTAGTCAAATTCTATAGCACAGCAGACACCTAAGCAGTTCTCAGCATTTCCTCCTCATTTTTAACTCAGATTCTTGAAGCACTCCTTAGCTGACTGCAATTTTGGTACATTTGAAATAATTGTGATGGATCATGCAATGCTTAGTTTTCCGAGGGTAATTGTTTACAACAGGGGGATAAAGGGCACTTTCAGGAAAATGTCAAGATTATAAAATTGTAGTTTAAAAATAGATCTGCCAGAAAGATACTGTGTGGTGAAAGACAACATGTGAAATTACCCTGTCACTATGATGAGTATTTGCTGTTCTTCTGTTGTTGTGAGCTCATATACTTGATTTGGAATTTATAGTTGCAGAGTATTACAATAAAATCAGCAGGATATGGGTCGTGGAGAAGTGTTAAGTATTCACACTGAGCACTCAGTTTAGGTGCTCCAAACTGCCCTTGGGACTTGAATCTCTCTCCATGGACTTCTCTGGAAGTATAAACCAAATCAGTTTAATCTAATATATGATTGTAGTCCTGATGAAAATAATCCTTCTGCTGATCTTCCCTCTCTTTTTGCTAGTTATTCCCCATCTCCCTTGTGCTGGCACAGGTTTCACTCAGCCACAGCCCAGAACAGCTGTAAATAAAAATGCGTTTGCATTTGTTTTCCCTAATTAGTTTTAATCTGGATCAGTTCACTTTTTTTAGCTTACTGCACAATCATGCAGAGAGCTGATGGGAATGAACAGACAGAGGCAGGAATCAATGTTCAGAGTCACTTTAGCTTATGCTGGGTGAAAGTGGCTCTGGCCTTCAAGTCCTCAGTGAAGTTACCACATTATTTTTATTTCAGGGCACCTACTGTATATTGTGTGAAAGTATTCATGACTGTTAATGTTGTTTTATTAAAAGTGCTGAGTGTCTTAGCAGGGTGTTATTCAACTATGTGCAAAGTATTAAAACGTGTTAGAATTTGCTTTTTGTGTGTGTAGTCTTTCTTACAGGTTTGTTTTATTTATTTACAAATGTGGTAATTCTCTTTGTCAGCCACCACATGCTGGGAAGTTACTGTCTGTGTTAAAACACATGCCTCAGAAGTATGGACCTGATGCCTTCTTCAACTTTCCAGGAAAAAGTGCTGCAGTATGTAGATATTTTAAGTTTCTTGTTTATTTGTTCATTGTTCTATTAAGGCCCTTGGTTATTGTCATTTGTGGTGTTCTTTGTCATTGTCATAGAGTTTTAACCAACTTTTGTTCTCTGCCTGACACCTACACCAGTGCCTGAATAAATCATGTTTATAATAGATGTGCAATATCACTACAGAAGGACGAATACTATTTCATAAAGAATAGATACAAATGAGGCTGCTTTTTTATATTTTGTTATTTTTTTTCAGACTGGTTCAGTTAAATCTTGTTGTGAGGAGAATATACCTGCTTTTCACTCTAGATGCTTTTGAGAAATCTTTGAGAAAGCATTGTTCCTACACATTTATAAGCTGAATAATACTGAAAAGGATTAAATTTAGCAATGATTAGTCTTTTTGTAATTGTTCCTGTGACTCATTTCTAAGTTTTGTGGTGTTCACTTGAAAAAGAACTTGAAACTAAATAGGCAGTTGGAAAACCCTGTGCGGAATCTTCTGCTGGAATTCAAGTTTGTCAACACTTTTGCTTCTACAATTGTAGGATGAAAAATTACGTTCAAAATTTCATGCTTAATTCAGAATAAGATTTGAATAAGATTTATCAGATGACTCTTTCCAGTTTTCTTCACATAAACCCATTAGCTTTCTGCCTTGGTGGCTTGAGATTGAATTTCACCAACTTGATGACATAATGAATTATTTTTTTGAAAGAAAACTTTGGAGACTGAAAAACGCAGACTACTAGCAAAGTGCTCCTGCAGTTTTATCACATGCAGCAAAACTTGGCAAGAGACAGACATGTTTTTGTTCATTTTGGTTATTCATGGTTTTGTATTTAACTTCTGGTTTGTATTTAATTTCTGTTAATTATGTTGAATGCTTGAACCATATGTTACGATATTGAGATGCCTCAATAACCTTTATGTGGATATTTTTATATATATGTTTAAATTTAAAAGTCTAAGAAATTAAGTATTTACTATAATTACTCTGTGATCCATTGTGAGTTAAGTCAAGTGCTAGTGCTACCAGTTCCCAAGAGCTGGGTGCAAACACATGGAGACCGGTTAGTTAGCTGGTATAGAGAAGGATTTATAGCATTTTGTTTGGACAGGAGTAGCTGAATGGAGCATGGGAACATAATAACAAGTCTGGAGACACTTTGGTTCTTTGATGTTTTTTTATTCATTGGTATTGATCACCTGGACGGCATCTTTGATCAGAGGTTGTGGCAATCTTAATTGAAGTGTGTATTGCAAACCTGTGCAGCAAACCAGCAGAAAGTTGATAGTAACGTTAGAAAAACCCAACCAAACAAAAAACTAAAAAAAAATAAACCCCAGCTGTTTGAAACAAAACAGCTGGTTTTTTTGTGTTGCCACACGGTTTGTACCTCAAGGGCTTTTGCACTAACAAGCACAATGTTTGATATGAAGATTTTTCGTGGTGGGGATTGTACTGTGTTTCTTTTGAGGAAGTTTATAATTCTGTCTTATTCTCACTGGAAGCCTACATATATAGGGATTTCAGGAGAGAAAATAATTTTTAAGTGAAATGTGGCCAGCTTTCCCTTCATGATCAGTTGTTTTCCTGAATACTAACACTATGTGAAAATGCATCTGTTTATTCTGTCAGGTTACCATAAAACCAAACCAGTCTGAATTTGCATTTGGAGAAGTTGTTATTCCATAAGGCTTTCACTAAAGCATTTAAGTTTTGAAGCATAGGTTACTATTAATAATCTTTTTTGAGATATAAAGGTCAGTTTTTAAATATTTGCACATTTGCAGTGTGTCTCTGTTTACCAGCATATATTTGTAGAGTGTATCTTAAGCTGCACACTTTTGCTCTTGTGTTGATCTTTCTCCATGAATTATTTTTTGCTTTCTTCAGGCTATTGCCTTACCTCCTATAGCCAAGTGGCCATACCAGAATGGATTTACTTTCCACACTTGGCTAAGAATGGATCCTGTAAATAATATTAATGTGGATAAGGATAAGCCTTATTTATACTGGTGAGTATTATGTAAAACTGATCTTGCTGATGTTCGGTTTCTATTAATTGTTTAATGATTTCTGCATCCATCTGTGTCTGTGCTGATTTTGTTCTGATTTGTCAGTTTTCGAACAAACAAAGGACTTGGTTATTCTGCTCACTTTGTTGGTGGCTGCTTGATTGTAACGTCCATAAAATCAAAGGGAAAAGGTTTCCAGCACTGTGTAAAATTTGATTTCAAGCCACAAAAGGTGAGTAAAAATAATAAAATCTTTCAAATAGGTTTCATGACTCTAAAATTTTGGGGGTGTGTGTTGTAGCTGTTGATTAATCTCGTCTTTCTGTAGAAAAACAGTTACAGTGGAATAAGGAAAACAAACTTGTGTTCTGAATTCTTACTTCTTTTTAATTTTACAACTAAAATATGAGCTGATTTTAATACTGGTGTTCAAGGCTGGCTTGTCTATTAGGTAGTTATGTGATGTTGAATGTTCCCTTTTTCACTTAGATGTCCTGCTAATGTTTCTGGAACAACTGGTGTAAACGTCTTGTGGGAGGACAGGCCTCCTCAGGAATTCCTTATCAGTAATCCCTTGCTGTAAATATGGCTTCTGTTTGTGGTAATTTGACATGCACAGCCTTTGAGAGGCTTTAGTCTGGAGCCATCCTTGCTCTTTGGAATGGCATTTGTAGTAGTCCATCATGCTGAGAGTAACCTAGTTTAGACTTTATTTACAGAGTGGTTTCAGTGTACATTTGGTTCAGCATTGTCATAAAGATTTTTTGAGTGATATGCCATAAATACCTTTTAAGCTTCTGCGTGGAAAAAATGGCATATTATCTTTTGACAAAGCAATGCGAGAAAACTCACCAGTGACTTACTAATCTTTTCTACTTAAGATACATCTTTCAGTCTTAATTTAATTCATAAAAAGAGCTGAATTTGTTCTCCCATGCCCCACTTGAATGCTTAAGCTACTCCTAAGTGTCTATGGAATGATATTAATTGTTTTTTATTGTTCAGTGGTACATGGTGACTATAGTGCACATCTATAACCGCTGGAAGAACAGCGAACTCCGGTGTTACGTGAACGGGGAACTGGCGTCTTACGGGGAAATAACGTGGTTTGTCAACACCAGTGATGTGAGTAATCCCTGCATGCTGATGTCTATAGCTGATCATCTTGGTGGATTACAAAGATGTTCTTTGCCATTTTGTTCATAAACCTCCCCCATTTTATGCATTTTTAAAAAACGTTGAAATAAAAATAGTAACTTTTTGGTAGAGGAGTAAATTGTGCTTTTATACGTATCAAATTTGTTAAAATTTGTTTCTGCTGAGACCCTCAAATACTTGTTCATGTAAAAATATTCCCTGATAAAATGCATATTTTTTGCATGATTTACTTGTGTAGCATGGATTAAACCCTGTTACCGGGTTCTGCTTTCTTTTTTCAGACATTTGACAAATGTTTCCTGGGTTCTTCAGAAACAGCAGATGCCAATCGAGTGTTTTGTGGGCAGATGACATCTGTTTATCTTTTTAGTGAGGCTCTCAATGCTGCTCAGATCTTTGCCATTTATCAGCTTGGCCTGGGATATAAGGTACCTTAGAATTGACTTTTAAGATTAATTCTGCTACAACTCTGTATGGTAGGTGGTAAGAATGTTGTGATACCTTTGTGTCCCAAAAAAAATATTTTATGGTGTAATCTTTTTATTAAACTCTTCCATGTTTCTTCTGTAAGCCTATGTACGGCCTTACAAGCTACAAGTAAGCATTACTTCAGTTTCTTGACTTCTTATAAAACAAAAAGAATGGTGCTCCTGTTTGCTTCCCAAAATTTCCATGTTGGTGGTTGGGAGAGGGAGAACACAACTGTTATCTCTGGTTCACTTTTTTGTTGAGGTTGAAAACTTTAGATCAAGTATGATGTATTTGTTTTAGACATGTGGCTTTATAGTTGCTTGTGCTAGTGGGGTTTTTTTAATGTGTGAAGTTAGTGCTGAGGATTAGTTTTGTTGCAGTGATTTATTATTTGTTTTGTCATAGCCTGAGGGGCACTAATTGAAGGCTGTTATTCCCCAGCAGCTGTACAAACATACGGTAAAAAAAGATGGTTCCTTTTCTATCTGCTCCTCAATTATTAGTTCCTTCTGAGTGAACATTGCTGACAGTCCTGCTGTTTCTGAGCTGATGTGGTTCTTTTACATTACCCACCATCTTGGCAATGACACTCTTCAGGGGCCAAAAAAATTCTGCCATTGTAGTTCTGTAAAATTGACTTTGAGTCTTATGAGTCTTTGTTTCTTATGAGAACCTTTCTTTATGAAATGCTGCTCGATTAAAGAAGCAATGTTTTAATCATTTTTTGCAGTAGTTGTTCTGGACTGTATCTTCAGTGTGCTTAATGTAATTTTTTTCTTCTTGCCTTCCTCAACCCTGTTTCCCAATCCAGGGAACGTTCAAGTTCAAGGCAGAAAGTGATCTCTTCCTCGATGAACATCACAAATTGTTGCTATATGATGGCAAACTCTCCAGTGCTATTGCTTTTATGTACAATCCAAGGGCTACAGATGCACAGCTGTGTCTAGAGTCATCCCCTAAGGATAACCCTTCTATTTTTGTTCATTCACCACATGCCCTCATGCTGCAGGTAAATGAACATTTTTATAGATTTGGAGGATACAAATGATTTCTGTCTGAAAACCTAAAATCCAGTTTTATAGGGATTTGGATAAGAGATAGAATTGCTTATAGGTTGGGGTTTTTTTGGGTTGGCCCTGCCCTTGTTTTTTGAACTAAAGAGGATGCCCAAGAATCTTAAGAAAAAAGTTTATTCTATGAATAAATACAAAGGCTATGTTAGCTTTGAAAAAAATCCTTCTTCCTCACTTCTGACATGTTCACTCCCCTACAGATGTTCCCTATCACCCATCCTTTGCCCTGTTGATATGAAATCCTTTTCTTCCCTGTGCTTTGAGTGCTACCTCCTGTAGATTCACCTGAGGATCTACATTGTAGATCTGTATCTGAAAGTATCTGTGTCTAAAGCAGTAGGTCAGGCATACTGGGCATTTAGTGACAGTCAGTCTGTTGTTCTTGCTGTTTCCTTTTATTTGGTAATAGTACAGTTTTTATACTGAAGAAATAAAAGCTATTTTTAACGTACTTTTTATCCGTTTCTGAAGGAGGTTACAATATTTCTTGTTTCTTCTTTGTCAGGATGTGAAAGCAGTCTTAACGCACTCTATCCAAAGTGCCCTGCACTCCATTGGAGGAGTGCAGGTGCTTTTCCCTCTCTTTGCACAGTTGGATTATAGGCAATATTCCTCAGACCACATTGACACAACTGTTTGGTGAGTGCATGAACTTACTATGTCCTGGGCTTTGTTCCTTTGAAGTAAAGGAAATTGCTTTATCAAATGGCAGAGTAGTTTGCATTGTCTTGTGCAACAATAAATTATATCTTACAACAGAAAGGTTACAGGCAGGACCTCAAAGTGATGTACTTGTTTGCACAAAATGTTCTGTGAAAGCTCACAGAGAATCAAAATGTACACAGATTTTATACCTGACAACTTTTTTTTGTGTGTGTAGCAGAATTATGGATAATTCTCTTGAGCTTATTCCTGTCATGGAGAGAATTCTCTGAGGAAGGCTTCAAGAGAAACTCCAGGAAGGATGAATTTTTCAGCTGCATGAAGTCATTCCTTGGAATTTTTTTCCCATTTTTTTTTAACCTTCAGATTTTTGGAAGATACTGTTACTTAGTGTTGCTGCTAGGCTTTTCCTCTGGTTTGAGCTCTGTTTCAACTCCATTCAGCTTCTGATCACTCAGGCACAGAAGCTGGTGGAGCTTCTAAGTTAAAGAGCAGCAGTAAAAGCAGAGGGATTGCTTTTTAGAATTCTGGTGTAATTTGCTCTGTTTCATTACATTTTTAGTTTCATGACTGTTTAAGTATGATCTGTATCCATATTGTTGCTTAAAAGGAATGGTCACAATATTCCTTCAGCCTATTTCTTTGTGCCTGGGTGTCTCCTGAGCTGGCTCAGACTTGGGCATCTATGTGATAAGTCAGGGATTTGATTCAGTTGCAAATTGGCTCAGCAATACAGGGGTTTTCAGCTGGTTAAATTCTTGATCCACAGGCACTAGTGCCTTGACAGGAATATTTCCTCTGGCAGCAGTACAACAGCAAAGCTGTGTCTAGAAAAATAGCTGCTCATCTGATAGCATAAGAAGCAGAGTGGCAATTGTTACTGACTTTGCAGAAGTTTGTAAGTGAAATATGAAGAAGAGAGAAGTGCAAACTTAACTGTTGCCTTTTTGCAAGAATTCAGAAGAATTTTGCTTTTGTATGGTTGTCTCAGAATCCAGAATTCCAAGTTAGAAAAGCATGAATGAAATAAAGAAGCTTTTTGAAGCAAGCTTTCAAAATTTAGTCTTGCTTTTTGTTTTAAAAGTTCTGATTTGAACATTTACGTAACATGTATCTCTGGGTTGTGTAGTGGAAGTGTTAATTTGGAAATATTTTGTCTTGTTGTAACCCTTTAAAACATTTTTGTTTACTAAACCACGTTTTCCAGTTCTACTTTACTGGCATTCATCATGGAGTTGTTGAAGAACTCTATTGCTATGCAAGAGCAGATGCTTTCCTGTAAAGGCTTCCTTGTGATAGGATACAGCCTAGAAAAGGTAAAGTAAATCTTTCTTGATGTCTTACATTCATGTTGAATTTTTTTTGAGATAGATACTTTTCCTAGGCTGTTGCAGGGCTCTCCTTAAGCAAATCTTCTTTTGCAGTCTTCCAAAGCCCACGTTACCAGAGCTGTACTAGAACTTTGCCTTGCCTTCTCGAAATACCTGAGCAACTTACACAATGGGGTGCCCTTGCTGAAGCAGCTGTGTGATCATGTTCTCCTGAATCCTGCAATATGGATTCATATCCCAGCACAGGTAAAATTCCTTATTCTTATCAATAAGGTATCATATGGTGTATTGATTTGGGAGAGTTGAAACTAAGCCTGGACTCCAAAGAATTACGGGTTCTGGCTCTGCAACAGAAATCATCCAGGAATTGTTTTCAGGCTCTGCTTTGCTGCATATAGTTGTCAAGTTTTGCAGACTCCCAAGGTTTTCTGGGAGTTGGGAAACTTGCAGTGTTCTGCAGAACAGAGTTGTGACTTTTGACCCAGACTGAGAAGTTTGGATGGGTTATTTGGGAAAAACTCAGCAATTTTTGAAGATGAAATTATCTTGGGTGTCAGATTTTAAGTCTTAATTTAAATTGACAGTGAATATTTTTGTTTTGGTGAACCTGTATTCTCTGAGAGTGAACAACTTTGATCAAAACTTGCCAGCTGAAACCTTCTTAACAGCACTCTACAGTTTCAGAAATATAATGAAATTTTTCATCAGTTTGCAGAGGTCTTAAGACTAAGCTATGCAGAGAAAAATCTATTTCTTTAAGACATTTTGATAGGTGAAATTTAGGAATTCAGTAGTCTGTCATGCTGCAATTTAGGTGTGATGATTTCTGTTTTCCTGACTGGGTGTTGTAGGTTCAGCTGACCCTGTACACTTACCTGTCTACGGAATTCATTGCCACTGTTAACATATATGGAGCAATCCGGCGGGTTGGGACAGTTCTTTTGGTCATGCACACTCTCAAGTATTATTACTGGGTGGTGAACCCTCAGGATCGCAGTGGGATAACTCCCAAGGGCATAGGTATGTACATATATATTGATTTTTACTCTCACAGTCTGATGTTTGCTGTAAAAAAGTTTTGTGTACAATGTTTAGAATAGAACCAAACTCCAGAAATCAGTATCCTTCAGTGGGGTGGGCTCCCCGTAACAGTGTGAGTAGTGGGCTTTTGTCCTTGAAAGATTTTTTTCACAACCTAATGGAAACTTTCTTTAGAAGTCATATCCTCTGTCATCAGACACCTATGTGAACTGATACTAGGCAGAAGTGGTCAGAGAAAGGGTAGGATGTTGGAACTGTAGAGCTGTGCCTGGGAATATGTTCTCTCTCTGTAACGAAAGGCTCTGGATTTTCAGAGAGAGAAGTGGGTGATGGAAGAGAGCCAGATGTACTAGGAGTGAGTGCTCTTTAGACATGTCTGACTTCCTACCACCAACTTCTCAAAATGACCAGCCCTTCCTCTTAGAGGCTTGTGAAGATTGTTTTGTAGTATTTTGCTTTAAGAAGCATTATTATATTATGCTTTAAGATATTATTGTTATATCTTAAAGCATAATATAATAATATAATTATTTATATTGTTATATTATGCTTTATGAAGCAAAGCATGTGCGTTTTCTCCTTTCTTTGTGCAGACATGGATTAACTTAGTTTCTTAACTCATTTATTGAGCCTGAGGCAAGTGGATGAGTAGGACAATCTTAGTAATGCAGTTTAGTGGCTTGTTTTGACTAGGCTGGTTTATACTGAAAATAACTGTTCTGAAACTAAATAGGCCTGTGGGCCTATACTTTATAAAACCAGACTCATATGATCACTTGCATTTTCTACATGGTTTGCTTTTCTGTGATGATTAAGATCATAGGAACAGTGACCCTACAGGCAAATGTAAAAACTATCCCCCAAAATGTATTTGCAACAGTTCGTTTGCTTTCTGTACCAAAGCTTTTACTTGACTTTGACACTTGGTTGCACCTGTTTTTTTAACCTTGCCTCTCCTGGGAACTACTGAGTGTTTGAGTATTTAAAATGTTTCTTTGAAAGTCTGCTTTACACAGGAATGGCAGAAGCCAGTCCTTTTTGACTTTGAGTTAACAAATTAAGTCATGTCTTTCAAGGTACTCTTTATACATAGCATTGTAAGATTGATTTTGGTGTATTTAGCCAGGAGATAATAATGGCATGTAGCTCTTCCTTTGAGCTTTAGCAGAACTTAAAAAGAACTGTAAACTGCAAAAATCTAAAATCTGGAAATTCTGGCATAAAGTTCTTGTATCAGTCTTATTCCTTGCATGAAGTTGGTTCATAGCACTACGAGGAAATGTTAAAATCATCAGAATTTAGGGGAGTTTAGGAAACTATTTAATAAAAGCCTCAGTGGAGCCTCACTGATCAGGCATTTTGCTAATAAAAAGTGATAAAACACAGTACTGTTTTGTGGTCTGAAATAGAGGGAGGGAAGACTTAGATTTGTGCCTTCTTCACCAGAAAATGCCTTTGATTTTTCTTTTTGTGAAGATGCAGTCTATGCTAATAACAACTGTTAACTTGTATTTTATGTGTCTACTTTTCTTTTGTAGATGGTCCACGGCCTACTCAAAAAGAGATTTTATCCCTGCGAGCATTTTTGTTGATGTTCATTAAACAGCTAGTGATGAAGGTAGGATAGCTTTAAATTATGGTAGGATATTTAAGTTTTCTTTAATGAAGAAATGCTTAACGTGCTTTAAACGTGTCGAATTTTGTCATAGTAAATAAACAGAAAAGCCACATAAGGTGCATCTTTTTGTTGTGGCTCTTGCCACGGACAGCAGTGCTAAAGATGCATTTTTTTCCTCTTTTAAGCTGTTTTTATAAAAAATGGAGCTGTTATTAGCTGAGAAATGTTTACTATTGGGGAAATAAGTATTTAATTTCCTGTTTTGGGTTTGTTTTTTTTTTAACATGAGCAGTATCACCTACATCATAAGTGCTGAAAGACTAAAGAGAAACATTTGGTATTACATGCTGTGGGTCAGTGGGACAGAGGAGGATAAGGAGGACTCTATCAATAAGTTTCACAACTGTTTCTTGGACATTAGAGGAATGTTGGAATTCAGCAGCTCTACTGCTTATAGGCTCTTCATGACCCTTTCCTATCATAAGTTTTGGTCTCTCTCTTTTCTCTCTTCTGTGGACTGACTTTTCTTGTGTTTGAATCTACCTCCCTTTTCCACTCTTCCCCTGTGTTGCTAATGGACCTGTGAGCTCTGCGTGGAGCAGTAACTACCAGAAAAGCTCTGCTCTTGACTCTTTAACTCTTTCTATTAATTGGGTGTTCTGCGATTGAAGTATCAGGAACGTTTTATCTATCAAACTCTGAAAGACTTTCATTAAGTGTTAGATTCTTCTTCTTTTTTTTTTTGCAAATTTCTATCAGAGATTTATAAGTTGGACAGTTTTGGGTAGAGTTTCACCAGGTTTGTCATGGTTTAACCTCAGCCAGCAACCGAGTACCACACAGCCACTTGCTCACTCCCCCAGCAGTGGGATCAGGGGGAGAGTCACAAGAGCAAAAGCTTGTTGTGAGCTGAGGTAAAGACAGTTTGACAGGGAAAGCAAGAGCCACGTTCACAAGGAAGGCAGAACAAGGAGTTCACTCCTTGCTTCCCATGGGCAGGCAGGTGCTCAGCCATCTCCAGGAGGGTGGGGCTCCATCACGCAGGGCCCCATAACAGTGACTTGGGAAGACAAATGTCACCTCTCCAAGTGGTTCCCCCTTCTTCCCCCTACTTTGTATCCTGAGCATGATGTCACATGGTCTGGAAGATCCCTTTGGTCAGCTGGGGTCACCTGTCCGGGCTGGGTCTCCTCCCAACCTCCCAGGCAACCCCAACCTCATCACCAGTGTGGCTGGTCCAAAAAGCAGAAAAGGCCTTGGCTCTCTGTAAGCCCTGCTCAGCAGTAACAAAAACATCTCTGTGTTATCAACACTGTTTCCATCACAAATCCAAGCCATAGCTGTGTACTGGCTCCTGTGAAGAAATTCTACCCCAGCCAAAACCAGCACAACAGTAAAAAGCACGTCCATCATAAAAGGTTGAGGTTGATCCTTTGGCAAGTTTTCTATTTGTACATAGTGGTGCAAAATCTTTTTGGGAAATGAAAGATTTACTTTAAAAAATAAAAGCCCTAAAAGTGGAGAAGTCTGCTTTTACCTACTCTCATCCTGTTCTTAGAAACTGTTGGTTTTTATTTTTTTCTCACAAAAAGTACCTCAAGGCATATTACTGGGCATAGGTGCTATAAATGATTGAGAGTTCTTCAAAGTTGATAGCAGCTGAAGAGGGGCTTCTGTAGTGGAAAATAAGTTATGGGTATAGCTAAGAGGCTTATAATTAAACTTCCAGATCTGCTTTTGAGTCCTTTATGCTGCCTCAATTTAATTCTTCTATTAACAGGAAGCTCTCAGTTCAAATTGACTGTATCAATTAACATGTATTACTCTAACTGTTTCATATACTACATTGCTATTTATCTTGTTTTTATGCCTCTGTTGAAATTGCCTTAAAACACTTTTATAGCATTCAGCAGGTCCTTTTGGGGGCAGGGAAGCAGCTACCTTGCAACTATGAAGCTATTACAGTATCAAGTGAAAGCAAATTTGTTCTGTGGTACTTGCTTTGTTATATAAAATAATGAAATAATGCTTTTTTGGAAACAGCACTTTTGTACTTGAAAGACGACACTTAAAACCTGTTTGTTTTTAAAGGACTACGGAATAAAAGAAGATGAATTGCAGGCTATCCTCAATTACCTGCTCACTATTCATGAGGTAATTTTTGATTTGGGGGATGTATTTGGGAAGAGTGGCATACTAGTGCTGTTTGTGACCACCAAATGTTTGAATAATTTCAAATATAACCTCCTTCATGCCACAAGATGGCTCTGCAGAGGAAGTAGCAAGCATTGTCCAATTCTTTAGAGTAGTGTGCTGATATGCCAATATTCTTGCAATGATTTAAGCACTATGTTCAATGTTAGATTGAAGTTCATTAAGCCAGTAAGTCAAAATGGTTTCTTATGTTGTTCCACAAACCAATTTACCACGCAGAAAACAGATGGTGAGACCGACTTGAAAAAAAAGTCAAAACCTTATTTTAGGCTGCCTAAGTAATATTTTTTGTTTTGTTTTTCCTCTCCTTTTTATTTTGCTTCTTAAATAAAGCAATAAAATTGAAAACATGCATTAAAAAAATAAAGATGTATGTTAATGGCATCTAAAAGAAGCATATAAACTTAATTGGGAGAAAATGTTGGTTACCACTGATACATCTGCGTCTTCATATTTTAGCACCAGGAAAAGGCACTTTATGCCAGATGCAACATCAAAGACAAGGGAAATGGGACATAAATCTAACTGATCTCATCTCTGTAAGGGTGCTTGAAATGGGTAAAATAAGGAATTAATTGAACTTCATTTCAAGCAGTATAGATTTTTTTTTTTTTAATTTTTTATTTTGCTTACACCTATATTTCCCTTTTATTCTCTGTGCTGGTTACTACTACCTGGTAGTATCACAGTCAAGCAGTTCTACTTTCTGTGGAAAAGTAAAAAATAATACTCTTGGTAACATCTAAGAGTGAACTAAAATAACAGAAGCTTTATATAGCCTTCAGATGAGGATGTGATGTTTTAAATGTCTTAGCAGTTTGCATACTCAAGTGTAAAAGATCCATGAATGCTGAATCCCACAATCTTAACTGTGAATTCAGAAAAACATCAACAAAAAAGTAAAATTTAGCTTTCTCATAAGGCTTACTCCTCAGTGATAGCATCTGTAATGTCAGTTGATAATATCATCAAGTGAACAGAGTTGTTCAGGAGGATGTAAAACTGATTTTCTAATAGAGAAAGGATCAGAGTATTTGTTCAAAAGTGTTGTACAGTGTTTTATTGTGGTGGGTTTTTTTTTTTGTTTTAAAATCAACTTTCATTTTAATACTACAAAGTATGGGACAAAACAGTTGCATTTTGTTATTTCTTCAGTTATTTTTAGTTACAATGAACTTGGAACAAATTAATGAACTGTAGCTTAGAGTGGCTTAGATTAAAAGTATGGAAAACTTTGCTGAGCAGCTTGAATTACCCATTTTAAATATTGTCTGTGGCAGGTGGTAGTATTTTTTTTTTCATGGTTTGAACATTTCAGAGTAGAAACATTTCATTAAACACCACCCTGTGCCCCAGAAAATGTGCAGCAGTTTATTTGTAGCTCCTGTGCAGGAAAGGCCTGGGAAATACACATGCAAACAGAGGAGCACGTGTGTGGGAGGAAGTAACATAGTCTAAATATCCATTGCCTGTCAAATCCTTACATCCCAGACACTGATATATCACTTTTCACCTCAAACAATTAAGTGTATTTTTTGTAATGTTTTCTCCTGCATTTGCCTTTTAGTGCTATAGTTCTTTTGATCCTGCCCAAAATGATTTGGTCCTTGGTTTATTATTAATCTCCACATACTCTTGAAATGTTTTGTAGCGGTTCTTTAAGCCAAACCAATGTTCTAGTGTACATGTGAATTCAAATTTGTAACTTTTATTCAACAGGATGACAATCTAATGGATGTCTTGCAGTTGCTGGTTGCTCTGATGTCAGAGCATCCTGGTTCTATGATCCCTGCCTTTGATCAGAGGAATGGATTACAGTAAGTTTGAATTTTCTAAGTGGGAAAAAGGAAATAGTATTTTGACCATATTGTTGCTTGCAAGAATTCCTGTGAAATCTGAAAGGTTCTCATCAGTGTGTGTTGCAATCTTAGACTCCTCATCTTGGGAGATTTTTGGGTCCAGGTGTTCATTCTGACAAGAGGTGCTGTTGGATTTATTGTCAATGAGGTGTTTTTTTTAATGTTTCCAAGCTGTCAGTCACACTTAAACAGGGAATGATCCATTTCAGTCTGTGCATTGATGTCTTCATCTACTGATGCTCAGTCTTCAGCCTCCCATTCTTACAGATGTTTTAGAACTGGAAGTGGGCTGAAAAAGATTGATTCAGATGTCTTCTGATCCTTGTTAGTTTTCTTTCCTTTTTTTTTTTTCCTGTGGCACTTTTGCAGAAAAACTTTTTATTTGTTTAAAAGTAGCACTTTATGTAATGCATTGTTTGCAATCTTTTTCCCAACAAACAGAAAAATAGTGTTTAACACTATTGTGAGAGAAAAGTAGGGGAAGGAGCAAATTCTATGAGCACAAGTAGAAAATCTGCTAGAAGAGTTAAGTTATGACTCTGATTTTGTCTTGTGGCTCTCAGAGGGTGGTCACAGTATTGAACTTTTCTAATTTAAAAGGGACCTGCCTGAACACAGTGGAGGAAAAAATTGATACAGGCCAACAAATGTGAGAGTTATTCTTGGAGGATATGGGGAGTAGTAATTCTCTCACTGTGTAAAGGCAGAGCCTCATTTCATACATTTAGTTGCACCTATTGGTTAACCCCTGTTTATACATATATTTTTTCCAGTTGCCCTTTCTCAAGAGACTGCATTCAGGCATGCTTGTAATTGTTTTGTCCCCTTTTAGTGCTAGACTGATTTTTTTTTTTTTTTACCCATTTTCATCAGATTTGATTTCATGTGTATGGTAATGTATTATGTATGGAAAACTAATAAAAACTCTAAATAGTAAAGTATTTGAATGTCATGTTGGGTCTCCAATGCAGTCCATTTGGTTTTATTTAACAACTAGCAGTAGGTGCTTTCTTTTCTGTTAACAAGTATATGAGCAAGTCAGCATGAATAGTGAGAAATCACTTTGTTTCCCTGTCTCATTTGTTACACTCCTTGCTCCTGTGTTGTCTCTTGTCACTTAATGGATTGTTTGTGTGCTTCTTGATACATCTACTTGTTGCAATTAAGGCATTATATTCTTGAAATTTAAAAATAATTTTCCAAAGCTCTATAAATATTTGGAATTCTCTTAAAATTAAAAATTTTAAAGTAACCAATCTTGTAGGAAAAAAAAAAGGAAATGCTTTTTCCCTATGCAATTAGGTAACTCTGATAGTGTTCTGTAAAGAAAAGCAGAGAAATGGATTCTATTGCTTGAATGGCCAGTGCATCATAGGTTTGCTTTTTTGTTTCCTTCTGTAATTTCTGTGGTTGCAGCATTCTCCAGGATAAATTATTTGTTATTCATAACTGCTTTGTAATCACCCATAGGTTTTACCTTTAATTCTGGTATGGAAATAATTTTTTTTTGTCTTAATTCAGGTGTCCTGAGAATTATTTTTGGGTGTATAAAGATAAAGGTGCATAACTAGTGATGAGTGCTCAGTTATGTATGGATAAGGCCTAAAAACTTGAAGTCCTTTGAACTCTTTAAAACTCGCTGATCTAAAATGCCATGTTATAACATGGAATATTTTTGGAAAGACTCTCAAGAATTGTTTAGATGGGGTAGGTTTATTTCCTTCCCCCTAGTGAAGTGATCCAAATTTCTTTAAAAGTTTTATCATTACTTATTTATGCCTTCTGTCCCAATGTGATTTCATGGAACATTTGGAAATTAATGTTTTCTTTTTTCAGAGAGAGCTTAGTATCCACGTAGATAAATCATATTTCACAGATTTAAAGATATGTTGAATACTGTGAACCACAGTCCAACAAGAATCAGATAGTGATGTGCCCTTAAGCACTTGACTGTCTAAAAAGTAAGCGATGAAATAAATTGGATGTAACTGATAAATACATTTAGATGTCTTAAATTTTTATGTGAGGTTTACAAGGACCAAAACCCTGCATTTTTTATTCTTCACATTGACAGAAGACCAATGTGTTTTTTCCCCTTAGGGTGGTCTACAAGCTTTTAGCATCACAAAGTGAAGGCATCAGGGTGCAAGCTCTGAAAGTGATGGGATATTTCTTAAAGCATCTTGCTCCAAAGTAAGTACTGATTTGGGTCTTAAGCTAAACCTCCCACGAAAGGAAGGAGTAAAGGTGAGTTGTGACACATACATTCTGTATGTTGTTTTGTGTATAAATTATTGGGTGTATATGCACACATCTGTGTGTAAAGGGAGAAAAGCTGTGTTGGAGGTTAATCACTAAATAGGCTTCACTGAATAGGAGCTATTCTTCTTCAACTACCCCTCAGTCTGTTTGTCATGAATGTATTTTTGATATGGTGGAGTTGCTTGTTATTGGCAGCTATCGTCCAGATATTATCACTTCCTTATCAAGCTGATTTAAATGTTACTTGCAGTGTGACTTCCTGCTTTTCAAAGTGGCCATTTTCCAGTGAAATCAATAGCAAGAATTAGACTGGTGAGATGGAACCCCATGTTACTGATAACTAGGTTTAATATGTCTCAAGTTGACTGTGATAGTAGACAACTATTGAGATGGAACCCCGTGTTACTGATAACTAGGTTTAATATGTCTCAAGTTGACTGTGATAGTAGACAACTATTGAGATTGCTGTCCATGGTTGCATTTTTGAGTGAAATGAGGGCAAAAGTGTCGTTTCCTCAGTGTTTATCACGAAATCCCCAAGGCTGTGTTTCAGCTTTTTGGGCCCATGGGTGAGCGGACCTCATTTATGGAAGAAAGGTGGCTGCCTTCAGGGAATGATTTGTCCTTTCAGAATCTGAACACTTCCCCATTTCCTTCACCAAAAGTGAAAGACTTAAGGAACAAACAAGAGAAATACCTTACCAGTGATTTTGTGTTTCTTGAGGCATGTGTTTTAAACTTTTTTCCCCTAAAGCAAATCGAATGCATAAGTTTACTTTATCTTTCTCTTACCATTTTAGGAGAAAAGCTGAAGTCATGCTTGGACACGGATTGTTCTCTTTGTTGGCTGAAAGGCTGATGCTTCAGACAAGCTTATTCACCATGACCACATACAATGTCCTGTTTGAGGTAGTAATACACTGTAGTTAGAATTCAATCTTTCTAATTACTTGTAAGACATTGTTAGAAAATTGCTTACATATTTGTGCTGATATGTTCCAGATGACATTAAACCTTAGTGTGATGCAGTTGAATGCTGCTTTTTTTTCCTCCCAAAGCTCACTGCTTAGGATTTACCCCCTCCTTAACTTGGTTATGCTCATTATGAACAATGCTAGATAATGAGTAACCTGCATGTCTCAAGCAGACGCTCATGTAGATGTGGAATTTTATTATAGCAATGATCTTGCCTTAGGATAATTGCTTTGGTTAGATTCACATTTATCTGCCAGTGTATTTTAAATAACAGTATGCACTTAAAAGAGAAATTAAAAAAAAAAAAGTAGTTTATAGTGTACAGAGTTTTAGGAACAGGATGAAATAAATTATCAAGCAAGTTAGTGAGTGGGTATTTTTTGGGATGAGTTTTAGAATGATGGTGATTGTGCTGTATACAGCTATTTTTCAGTAAACTGTCTTCTGTACATTGATATGGCATCTTCTTCTTTCTTGCCAGATTCTGACTGAACAGATTTGCACTCAAGTAATACATAAACAACATCCTGACCCAGATTCAATGGTGAAGATACAAAATCCTCGTAAGAATGATACACATTTTTAAGTGCTACCTTAAGAAAAGACTGCTTTAACAAAAACCCCACCAATGAAAAAGCTTGTCAATTACATCTACCAGTCTTCTAATCTCAGCTTTACATTTTTTTCACACTAAAAGACAGACAACTTGTATTTAGTTGGAGTTACGTACAAAGTATGTCTCTATAGCTTTTTGAAGGACATTTTGTGTGTCTAAATGTGTATGTAGTTCATAACTCACCTTTTTTAGCTGTGCAGTCATGTTATGAAATGGTTTTTCAAGACTTGCATGCACAGAATACTTTGATTTAATACATATTAAGGTTCCAGCAAAATTCTGAATGCGTTATCTATTGGTGTCAGACTAAATTACTTGAAATATGGAAACACCTTTCATCTTAAATTACATACAGTATGGCAATGCTAGATGGAAAATTGGAGAAGTTTATCTGCTCACTGTTTTGGTTAGCTTACTTTATTGGAAATACCTTGATACGAAACTTTAGATGTCTTTTGAACTTAGAGAAAATACTGATCTCCTTTCCTGAATTATATGCATTATTAATATGCTCTGTATATAATACAATGGACTTCTGGTAGCTTTGGGAGTTAACTTTTTTTCTGGAGAAATAACAGATTTTTCACTTTCGTAGCTGCTTTCTCATTAAATGTAGGTCACAGTTGTGGGTTAGCTTCAGGTAGAAAGTTGGGGAAGAGAAAGGAAAGCAAAGCAGATATGGGAGAAAGAAATCTGGTTGCATTATGCTATTTGCCTTCTGGTAAATCTGTATGAAGCAAGAGGTGTGAGCAGGTTTCTGTTGCTTTCTCCTAAGATTTTTGAAGTTGGCAGTCACTGCTGTGGCCAGTATAGACTATATGGAGACTGAGTTGAGTCTGAAATTATGTAGGTCTAGTAGGAAGAGTGACTTCTAGAGTACCTTTTTTAAAACAGTACTATTATCAAATAAGGAATTTCTCTTTAAAGAAGTTGTACAAGATGAACTGCAACTATCACAGTGACTGTGTTCGAATTGCACCCTAATTCATTTACAAAGTTGACTTCTTTTAAAGTAACAAGAGCAGTCACTGCCCCACTGCTTCAACAGATGCGACGTACCCTCAATTTTGACCCCCAAAAAATACAGCAAACGTGATCACAAGAGATAAAATTTTGTATTGGGAAGGTTTTTTAAAACAGAAACTGTTAGGTTTAATTGGAAGTTGGTCACATTCTTTGAAAATTCAGTATTATCAAGGTAGACCAAAATCTGTGCATTTTTCTCATATATTGATTTCCTGAAGGATGCTTTTTTATGTGAACTTCATGTAAAAATGGTTCTGACAGCTTATCAATTGTCATGCAGTAATATTTGTGTTGCTTAAAGAATTCAATGAATTCTGTTTTCTTCAGCTGTAGAGGCCTGCAAATCCCCCTGATGGGTGACTAGGTTTGAGAACTATTGGAAGAAGGGATTTGTTTTAGTTAAACCTTCTTCTCCAATAGAGATGTGCTTTTTCTCAATATAAAACTTTTTTATGTGGTGTCACTTTTCTTGTACAAACACTATTGAAAGAGGCCTTGTGTTTTATGCTGTGCTTAGTCCTAATAGTTTGTTACTCATGAACTGTTTTACAGAGATTTTGAAGGTTATTGCAGTCCTGATCCGTAATTCTCCACAGTGTCCAGAAACTCTGGAGATCCGGCGAGCCTTCCTCTCGGATATGATTAAACTTTTTAATAACAGCAGAGAAAACAGGAGGTAAGGTGGCTTGCTCTATGCACATGTATACAAAATAAGTAACAAGGTCTCCTAGTAAATTAAACTCATGAGGCAGATACAGCTTCATTGCTGTTTCAGCAAATTCTGTACTCCAGCAAAGTCTTCAGTGTGAAAAATTAGAGAAGCTTGTGTGTAGCAATTTTTTTAAGCGTGTTGAGTTCTTGACTCAGCTATTGTACAAATTTCTAAGATACATTTTAATATATGATTTAACAGCATGTGTGTATTTTGCAGGAGTTTGTTGCAGTGCTCTGTCTGGCAGGAGTGGATGCTTTCCCTTTGTTGTTTTAATCCGAAGACTTCTGAGGAGCAGAAGATAACTGAGATGGTGTACACCATATTTCGGATTTTGCTGTACCATGCAATAAAATATGAGTGGGGTGGCTGGCGTGTGTGGGTGGACACACTGTCAATCACACATTCAAAGGTGAGTGTTTGAAATAGTTGGGAAATTTTGTTATGTTCTGTAATTAGATTTAGAATCTTTAAGTGGTGTAACACAGAGCGAGATAATCTTGAAGTGAAGGTCAGTAATTAAGTGAAAGCCCTGTGTTTTTACCTGTTACTGTGCATAATTCTGAAATATATGACGATTAAATGTTAATTTTCTTGTTTTAACACAAATATTTTTTGTTGTTGTTGCTCAAATTAGTTTATCCTGATACCAAAACTGCGGTTAATCAAATTTCAGGAGCATTTCTGAAAAATTTTAGTGCTGGTTTTGCTTTTTAGTAGCAGCAGGAACACAAGGTGGCGCACCATAGCTATTCATAAACAAAAATACCTTTCAGTAACATCAAAAGGCTGTAAAACAAATGAGTAAAAAGCAAAGAAATCCAAGTTAAGGCAGATGCTTCAGCTGTTAAACTGTCATGGAATATGGGGTGAGAGTGCAAATCCTTGCAGCATGAATGAGACTATTACCCTTTGTTATTGTTCTGTCTGAATTTTGTTGTTGTTACAAGCATAGTTACATCATAAAAGTTATTAGTGGTTCTCTGAACAAGGCACTGTAGTACAAAAGGTAGTTTGTACTGCCTTATTCTGAACAAAAGAGTGAGGCCAATGTGGGCCTCAGAATTATTCTGGTTATCAGAATATTTACTTAAAATGAATTAAATTATAAATTACGTATTTCTAAATGTGTGCAACTTGGCAGTGTGAAAAGGACATCTGTGAATCCAAAAGATCACTTCATGATACTAAGGAGTTTTTTGGCATTTCTGAGGTCTTTGATTTTGCATGAATTTTTTTCCTCAGAAAAGGTCAATCTCTGCAGACAGCAAGAACCCTGTTATTTTGCAGCTCTATTTCATTTCAGCATTCAGAGGTCGATGGTGGATTCTTGGGCTATGGGGAAACAATTGTAGAAATCTGTGTAATAAAAGTGGGTGAAATAACTTTATTCAACAGTTACTTAGCTAAGTGGAATTCCGGTGCAAAGTGCCCAGGGCCACATTTTAACCCTTACAGAGATAACATTTTAGGTGTTGGACCATTCTTAATAGTCTTTTTTGTCGGCTCTGCAGTCTTCAAAAACCAGTTTCCTCCTTTTCCCCAAGATGCAGAGGGCAGGGGTGGATTGTACAATGGCAAGCTATAGCCAGAGTAAAGATCCCTAATGTACTTTTATATAAAACTGGCAGAATTTAGCATTTGTGTGATTGCTGGGAATCGCTGGGACCTGTCCCTGGGAAAAGATGGAGAGATGAATGGAGGAAGACCACCTTTCTAGCTCTTACAGAGAGCTTTGGTGTCTTGAATTTAGAAATTAGCTAGCACATTATCTTATAATCTGTAGTTCTGTTCTTAGAGTCTTTTTGTAAGATAATGTAATGTCGGAAAGCTCATTTAAACAGCATCTATGTCGAAAAGGTTAAATGGATTTTTGGTCATTCTCTTCAGTGACTTAATGTGGCTAATCAATGATCTAGATTTCCTAGAGAAAAAACCCAAGATTTTATTGGGATGCCATGGCCAAATGTCAAGGACAAAACCCCACAGTTTTACAAAAGACCAAAAAAAACCCACAGATACTGATAATGTGGGTTTGGTTTATTTATTTGTATTTTGAAGGCTGTATGTTTTTGTGCAATTCCATAGTGAAGGAGAAGATGACCTACTTCATTCTGTGTTTCTCAGTTTTGGTTCCTGGCATGCTGCCTTAGGGAGATGTCCTTGGTTGTAGGAGTAACTCCCTGTAGGTTTTCCCAAGTCTAACTTTGTTGACTTTCTGCTCAATATATAAGATCTGTTTGTTCTTCCAGCCTACTTCAGAGGAAGCTGAATGATGACAAGGTTGGAAGTGTGTGAGGGTGGGCAGAGTGTGGTGGTGGAATACTGAAGGACTCATAAAGGAGTTCAGTTTGTTTGGACATCAGTACTAATACTAGTTCCAGAAGTCTAAATGAGACTGTTTAAACAGAAAAAGCAGCCAGAAACTAACTTGACAATATTGATATGAATGATGATGCCATTTTCAAGATTTTAAAATTTCACCTTTATTATGCACTTTCCATTTGAACTTTTTTGGTAAATAATACATACAATTCATGCAACTAGCCGTGTAAGACTAGATGATACTTCAGAGCTGCCTGTTAATTACATAAACATAAATTAGGATAAATCACAAAAAAAGCTCTTGAAAATGTCCTTATAAATAGATAATTATAATGAATTTTTAATCCTTTTAATTTTACTTAACTTTAAATAGTCTTGTATCCTGTTACACCACTATTGAGATTCATAGAGATTCACACATAACCTGGTGTAGGCATAATTCAGTGGGCAAATTGTTCAATGCTAAGTGCATCTCAGATGTTTTTGATTTCTAGCATGCTTTCAAAGTTATGTGGGAATTATGGGAACAAAAATATTTCCTTAACATTGCTAAGAGAATAGCCAATTTGGGTTTTTCCTATTTCATCTCTAATTGTGTTGGGTTACTGCTTATTTTTCCTTTTTACAACCCTCTGCACTGTTGGTGCCACTAATTTATAACACCGTTCTATGATAAAGAACTAGTACATAAAGGACCAGTGTTACAGAATTGGATAGGTTTTGCAGAGCTACACATCAAGATACATGCAGCTGCTATAAAAAGCCAAAGAAACTCAATTGCAATTTTATTGTCCAGTTTGATAGATTTCCTGCCACCTTTGTAGCAGGGAAGCTGTTTGTCACTGTAACCCTCTCCTCCAACAGCTGCACAGCGTTTTATAAGCAGCAGTGGCTTTTCCAGCGTAATTGCACTGCATTGGCTTCCTTGCACTCAGAATTTAGAAGGTCTGTAGGTGTGTGCAACCTTTTTAAAGCCAAATTTCTTAGTATTACTAATGTATTTTGTTAATTTCTGTATTTTTTTTATTCTTTCCAGATATTAAACCATTGTGTACAAAGGTGTTTAATCTGTTGCTTCTAGTTCAATGGGAATATTAATGCAAAAAATTAAATCACAGCTCCAGTTTGTTCTGACTGGCCAGTGTTGAATTTATGAAAGCATCTAAGAACTTCTGTTTTTTAAACATTGCAACCATGCTAACTAGGCCTTAGATTTTATCTGTCTAGTCCTGTTACTTTTTACAAAGGACCAATGATTTGGGGGTTAATAATAGGTAACAGGTAAAGAATGGTGGACAACTTTCCTTTTTAACATTTCAGCTTTCCCAAGTTTTAAAAGAATATAATTATGTATACAGTATAATACACTCCTAAATGATCTGAATGTTTTAAACTACTGGGAAGACTAACATCTGCTTATTTCAGGCCCTTAAATATATGTTACTACTTAAAAGTTGATTCATGTTACCTTTCTGCTAAAGAAAATATATTTAGGTAAATAATGATTTTTATTTTTAGCTTTCATTAGCTCAAGAAATTTTCAATGAGTAAGACTCAGAGATGTTAATATGTATAAGCTGCAGTTCTGTTGCTGTTTAAGTGGAAAAATTTTATTCACTGATCTGAATGAGAAGTATAATCTTAAAATGTTAGTAGTGGGACCTTAGAATACAGTGTATTTCTAACTAATTGTCAGTTTTCAGTCTGAAGAAGTACAGTTGTTATAAACACTGTGAGTGCTAAGTAAAT
Organism: Dicrurus megarhynchus; assembly: GCA_013399195.1. Lineage (NCBI taxonomy): Eukaryota > Metazoa > Chordata > Aves > Passeriformes > Dicruridae > Dicrurus > Dicrurus megarhynchus. Next base: position 1,577,716 of record VXAD01013580.1, on the reverse strand, counting down.
TTGTATATTCTTTCATGCCCTGCTCATTTAATTTAAGAGGGTGGGGGAAAAAACCCCAGAGCATTTATGTGTGCCATGTTTGCCAGGTTTTCATCACTGTCTGATGAGGGAAAACTGGCAAAAGCTGCAAAGATTAGGTGGTGGAGGAGTTAATATATGGTGGCAATTAAAAAACTAATTTGCAGAGAAGTGAACGTGGCTCAGTAGTTTTAGGAGGTAAGAGGCTGTTGGAATCTGAAGTCCAAATCCCACTGGCATTGAGGAGTTCCTTAGGACAGTTTTGTCAGTTTTTTATCCCTGTCATGAAGACAGGAGGGTCTCCCACAGCAGAGATCTTCAGCTCCAGGGAATTTTGAAGGCTTCAGGTATTCTTCAGTCCTCTGAAAAGCGTGTCTGCATTGCCCTCAGGCGAAGCAGAGGTACCTGGCCCAGAGGGTCATTGTACCACTGCAGGTTTTTGGTTTTCACTTTCGCCATGCCCAGTATGTCAATGAAGCAAAGATGGGAGCAGGCTTGAAATTATTAATTATTATGTTCATTCTTAGGGTGTAAATAGTTATTTTTAATAAATATTACTTACTCTACATAGAAATGTTTCTCAGGGTGTCACCTGAGTTATGAAATGCAGAAGGAGCTTGGAGACTGGAATGTGCAGCCTCCTTTAGAGCTGTGCACCCTCCAAGATAAGTTGTGATGATGCAGTCCCTCACCTTTATGAGGTGTTTCCTTGTTACAGCTTCTTTTGTAGTAGGTGTGTGGCAAGGCTTTTCTAACCAATGCCTCCAGGGAGAAGAAAGTATCTTCACTGTTCAGCAGGCAGAGATGTGTACCAGTGATGGGCTCTTACAGTGTGTGTGGTTAATGGGGAGCTCCTCCATCTCATGATTCACTTGGATTGAGGGAGTGCAGTGTCATGAATAAAGCTGCAGGATGCTAAAATTTGAGTAATCCAAACTGAAAGAAATGGGGATAGAATAGAAGGAGCAAGGTAAACCGAGAATTTACAAAGCAGGCAAAAAGCTTTGTAAAGCTGCAGAGAAGCCTTAAAAGAAGAGGGTAATAGACATTTGCTGCTAAGTGTCAGAGCTCTCAAAAAGGAGAATTACAGAAACATTTGCAGTGGAGAGAGCTGGTGCATAAAGAGACACTAGCTCTGAAATAGTCTTACTAAGTAAAGAAGACTTAAGGAGAGAGAGGATTCTCATCTGTATGACTTGGTATAAAAATCGTTGGAAGATGGGACCTGTGTCTGTAGCCTCAAGAATTGTTAGTGGTTTTCTTTGCTGTTGCTGCAATTTGAAGCAATCCTCCTCCTTACTTGCAGCTACCTCTGTTCACATTGTGAGGCCTGAATTAGGTCTCTCAGCCATTATTTGAAATGATGGGTATGGAGTCTTTGCTGCAGGGCTGCCAACAATATAGGGAGATACTGGAAAAGGCTGGCAGAAGTGAGCAGTGCGTAAGACCTGTCACTGGGTGTTGCAACAATGAGGTGATAAATGCTGAACTTAGTTACAGAATATTTTTGTTGATAGCTAAATATCAAATGTGCACAACATAGGATTTAACAGTCCCTTGAACTATAGGAATGGTGTCAGGGATTGAGATAGTGAGAAAATACATACCTTGAGACATTTGTGTGTGCTCATGTCTTGCAATTTAAACTCATTACAAGCAGTAATTTCCTAAGTGAAAATGAGCTAACACGTTTGGTATGCAGTTTGAATTTATTGTTGTATGGTAATGTAACAGTAGGCTATACCTTGACTTGATTTGGAAATAAAATGCTGCCAACATACATAAAATTCTTCCTCAGATAAGCAAAGACTTTAATGAATTATATTGACTAATACTTGCTTTCTAATTCTAGAAATTATTTGTTTTCTCAAGATGAGTAAAAAAAAGGCAGAACTATTGCTGCTTAGGTGAAAATGCAAGATACAGGAACATGAAACCATCTTAGCACAGTGGTTTCCCCCCACCTTGTACGTCATTGAACATGCTTGTTGTGGAAGTTCAGACTCCTAGAAACCTCTCATATGTAGTGTCCTGCAAAGGATATTTTAACTTGTTTTCCTTAGCTTTCTTCTGTGAACCACTCAGAAACAGCCAAGAGATTCCTCAGGTCAGTGGGTTACAGACTGTAACTCAGTGTGTGGTGCACACAGAACCTTTGTATCTTTTACTTTGCTGAGTTGACAATTAGTTTTGATATCTCTGATAGTGGTGTCTCCTGTCTAAAGAGGCCTGTTTGTGTTTGGAGATTGGATTACACTTTTGAACAGTTAGTGTTAGTAGAGGGGAAGTGGGAAAAGCAGGTCTATAAAATCCTAGTTAAAATTTAAAATGTTGTGATGCTTTTTGGAATTATGAGGAGTTTATTCATTTATTATGAAGAGTTTATTTAAACCAGCACAGGAGCTGGTTTGCACTGAGCAGACTCTATAAGGAAATAGCATTATATGTAATTGTCTGGCCTGTCTGGCAAGATATTCCCTTCCTCTCTCTACGAAATTGCGCACCTGAAAATGGAAAAAAAAGCCAAAATTTTAATGTATAGTTAAAATATTTTCTGTGTTCTTTAATGCAAATGTCAGTCATCATACCCTTTCTCATTGCTGTATGCTAATTTTTCTCCTTGGCAATTAGTAAGTGTTGGATGTCAAATTAAGTTAAAATTAATGGCAGAGGCAAATGTTGCAGTTAGTAGCTCGCCAGTGTCTTCAACTGGTAGTGCGTAGAGATGCATTCCAAGCATTGCAGACAGCTATGGATTAACCATCAAATGATGGTGAAGATTAATGATTGGCCTTTTAGCTCACTAATTTAGAACAATTTCTGGTAATTAATTTTGTATTATCAGCTTTACAGTTGCAAATGCCTTAAGGAAAATAAAAAATTACTTATGTGCATTTAAGGTTCTTCAAGGTAGCAGTTGTCTTGTAAATTGTTGCGTGCTTGCAGATCCTAATGTTTAATCTTTAACACCTTTGTATACTCTGTGCATTTGCTTTTAGTAATCATAATTTGTACTTAATTTTGCATTTTTGTTGATACTGATTTTGTTGACGTTAGGTGTTTTGGTTTTGGCTTTGTGAACTTGTGTGCTTCATAAATGCCACATCATGCAATAGAAGTGTGGGGGAAGAATTGCCTAGTGCCTCCATTGTAGTACCACTATTTCTTGGTTTCCTGTCAAACCAAGTTACAGATTGATATAGTGATAAGAAGTGTTTATACAGCCTTGTTGAAAAGTTGGATTTTACAATACAGAATTTCTTAAATTTGTATCCTTTTGTTATATAGGAAATCCCCAGACTCAAAATGGATGTTAGAAAAATACTGTTGCATGTGGTCTCTCTAATTCTCTGCCTTGCTATTTTAATTTGAGCTTTATTTAAAGGATAGTATTTAATACATTGTAACATGCATTCTTATTGATGTGTATGGTAAAAGTAGAAATTGCTATCCTTGTTAAGTGGATTTGGGGTTTTTTTGGGGAGTAATATTTTCTTTTAGTTCTGTACTGTCTAATTTTCTTTACCAGTGTTTCTCTCCTTACAGTTTCTTGCATTGTTCTGAAATCAGTGTAGATTCTCATCAGATTTTGCTTGGATTTATTTGCCCATAAGTTTACATTACCCATCTGTGAAGACAAGTTGTCAGTATTGACCTTCTTGCTGGTCTTTGTTTCTTTTTCTTTTTAGTAGCAATTAAAAATCCTGCAGTGCACTGTTTCATTTTCGGTATTGCTCTGTAATGGCTTCCAAAGCATTGTCTGTTCCAGGTTTCAGATGAAATTGCTTATGAAATGGTATTGCATCCCTGTACCCTACATTGTGTTTTTAAATGTTGGCCACAGCTGGTTGGAAGTGTGGAGGTGAAAGGCAGCCTTGGCTGCAGTGACCATGAGATGGTGGAGTTCAGGATTCTGAGGGAAGGGAGGAGAGTAAAAGCACGCTCACAATCCTGACTTACGGAGAACAGATTTTGACTTATTTTCAAGCAACGTTGATTTAAGGCTGTGAGCCAGACCATAAATTTGGCTGGTAAGGAAAAATCTGAAGCTGCAATAGGTTTTTGTAAAGGGGATGGGCTTGGTAGCACACTAGAAAAAAGCATTACAGCAAAAGAGTAGGTCTCAGGTTGTATAAACTGAGATACAACCAACTGCCCATTTCTCCAAAAGTAGTTGCCAGCCCTATAGACTGTGTTCATGGAGTAGAAAGGGAAAGCCATAAACTTGGCAGCTTTTACTCCTCCTGCATGTGAGTTTAATGAGATTTACACCAGAATGATGTGTGAAAATATGGATGTTCACACTGTTAAATATTGTGGGGCAGTGTGCTTTCTGGGAAGTATATAGAAGTTCTGCTGAAATCAACCAATGACATTTTTATTTGTCAAATGTCTCTTTAGTGCTTGCTGGAACAAAGCTTTTTAGTAGTTTTGGAAATGGAGGAAGCAACAGGGAGAGAGGGAAGAGGGAAAGCTAGCTGGAGATGAGTTCAAGGTGTCAAGATTCCTTCTTCAGAAAAGTAATGATTAGACCTAAAGTAGCAGCTTTGCCTAATCATGTTTTGGAAAACAAGTGAAAAGTGGACATCTTATTAGTATGATCTATTTTGTGTTGCCTTTGGCATTCTGATTGTGGTACAATTCAGGAAGGAAGTATTTCTAAAGTATTATACCCCCCACATGCTCTTTTTAGCAAAACCCTAGAATCAAATAATTTATAGATCCATTGTGGCAGATGGATGAACTTTCAATCATTTGAAATCATTCACACTTCTTTTTTTTTTTGTACATAACTGAATAAAAACTAGTACATGAAGACCTTTTTTTCTTTTTAAACAAGAGGAGTGAGATATCCTAGTTCTATTCCGAGAGACTTAAGTTTCAATTAAATCAACTTGAATGAATATTATGCTTTAGGTCGTGTTAAAATAGTGCATTGCTCCTGCAGTACTTTATTATACTTGATTGATAGGAGAAAATAGTATGTTAAGAAGCTGATATTGACATCAAAACCTGCCAAAAATACTTTTTATCTTTGCATTCTTTGCTTATTCTGATTGGTTAACTATAATGTCTAGTATCTTTATAATATGAAAAATTATTTCATTGTCTTCTCTGTGTCATCTTAAGGGAAAATATTCCTATTGACTAATCATTACTTTGAATACCATGTACATGGGATTTTTAGATGAAATCCAAATGAACGAGCTGAGTATGTAAGAGAATAAGGAAATGTGTGTTTGTGTATTTAGTGGAATGCACTGCTCAGCTTTGCCTGTGGAAAATGTGTATGATACAGAAAATGATTTATTTAAAAAACCCCTCAGGTGGGGCTTATGTTGGGAAAATTTTGAGAACTGAGCTTACAGATAAATAAACACTTGTGTTATGGAAGATAAATCTAAATCCTAAATGGAAAGGTATGGATAAACTAAATTGAATAACAGTGTAATAAAGACTTAAGTTAGTCTAGTGGTATTTTGTTTTTTTTGTAACACACCTATTTATTTGGGCAAATGCATTTTATCAGCATGTATATAAAGAATTTTTCTATCTGTAACTTTTTTTAATATACCTAGAAACAACAATAATATTTTCAACCAAGGAGTAGAGAAATCTTTTCACTTTAATCAGTTTGTGTAGATGTTCTCAGGCTGAGATGGGGTGAATAGCACTCACCAGAGGAAATGTCCTCTGGAGAACTTCAGGTATCATTTGGGAATTCACGGGATTTTAGCTTTGTTTGGTGCTCCTCTCTGCTCTGATTTTGTGAGATTGTACTTTTTAGTGTAAAATTTCCAAAAGTTTATTTATCTTTGTGGATTTTTGAGCATACTCAAGGTGCTAAAATGATGTGAAAGCTCTGCTACTTGTCACAGCATCTCCCTTCACAAAAAAAATGAGGTTTTCAAATCTAATCTAATTCTAATCTAATATAATCATCTAATTCTGTGGATGTTATGCTTAGGATGTCCTTTGGATCAGTCTAGTTGGGGTTTTTCGTGACTAGCTTTACTTTTTAAAATTTATTTTAGCCAAGAATAACAGGCACACATAAGAAAAACTTGTTCTCAGTTGAAATGATCTCCAATGTGCAGGTTTTTTTAATGAAAAGGACAGTATCTAATATAAATTTGTGATTTAAGCATTGGTTTTGGTGTTGTTTTTTTTTTTTTCTGAGGAAACAGTCATTAATATATAATTTTTAATGTCCTTTGAACTCTATTCTTTTAGGTAACTTTTGAAATGCACAAAGAGAGTCTTTCTCAAATGTACAAGGAGTACCAAGGGAAAGGAGGTGAAGGGAGTGGAGTACGTTCTTCAACTCCAATTAGAACAATCTCTGGGATTAGCAAAGTAGCTGAAACCAAGGGAGAGCAACAATCTTTGGAGTTAAAAGAAGATGCTCCTGCTCCTTCCTGCATTACTGATGGTGATGTGGAGTGCAGAACTGAAAAAAAAGAGACAGAAAACTCATCAGATGGTGGCCAACAAACTCATTCAGTGTCTAATCATAAGGAGCAATTAGAGGGGGAGGATAGGGGTGCTACACAGGATTTAAAAGCAGTGCCTTGTGTAGAGTTTTCTCCAGAACCAGGAACAGTGAAGGCCAGTGTCTCAGAAATCAGTACTGGAATAGCTGAAGCAATTGAAGATTCTAGCAAAGCTGACGAGCTTGTGGAAGAAACAGTTGCTGTCACTGCTGTTTCTTTAGTGATGCAAACTCCTGTGGAAGGAGAAACTCCCACAAGTCCAGAAAGACTGGAAAAATCAGCTGTAGAGGTGGAAGATGAAGATGACTTTGTTGATTTGAAGGATGAAAGCAGTTTGTCTTTACCTTCAGAAGAGTTTGCAGAAAGGAGCAAGGAATGTGGCTCTAATGAAAGCAAAGGGACGAAGCAGGATGAAACAACAGAGAAGCAACAGGAATCTGTGCTTTTGAAATCTGAGGATACTGAAGGTGTGGATGAGAAGAAACAAGTACTGACTTTGCCGGAGACAGTGAGTTCTGCAGTTCCAGAAATAGTAACTCAATCGGATTCAGCAGGAAAAAAGAAGCTGAAGGAGGGAAACATAGTTTCTAGTGAAACCAAAACAACCCTGGGAAATGCAAATGCACATGTGGCAGAGCTTGCTGGAGCCTCTGACAAAAGAATTGCCAAGCTTGATGCTTCCAGTGTTGCATCAGATACAGAAAGACTGGAGCTGAAAGCTAACACATGTCTAGAAGCACCTCTGCCCCCCAGATCCATACCTGAGGTAAATTCTACCTGTCCGTCATCTGTCTAACTTAAAAATAAAAGGAGGGTTTTTTTTATGAATTTTTTGAGAAAGCGTGCCTAAACATTTGGGATTTTAATGTGTGTAAATTTTGTGAGTTATCTATAGAATACTTTTAACCCTGGGTTAAAATAGCCATAATTCTTATTAATTTGTGTACTGAGAAGTCTCCACGATTTTTGTACATCCACGTATGAATGCTGATATAAACAGAGTATGTGGCTAGATGGACACTTCATCTTTGTTTTTTTTTAAACTATAAAAATTGATAGGTTTGTCACTACATCACATCATCATACCTTTTGTGTACAAGTATAAGTTAAGACAGGCTTCTGTTGTGTGCTGCAGTGCTCCACCCCTCTAGTCTTCAGTTTCTAATCCAGCTTTTCGTGGTTAAATAGTCATGTCTCTGAGTACTTCCCTTCTGCAGAGATACCTCCTAATGGATGCTCTTCATTCTGCACCATTCTTCCTTAAAGGAGGAAAACCACTGTCAACAGCAACATATTCTCCCCCTGTGGTAAGGTTGGGTGGCTGCTTGTGAATGCCTAGAGTGGCAGGTGTGGTAGTGCAGCTGTAGAATAGTTTGTAGTTTTGGTATATCCATTAAATAGCATTTGTATAGTAGTTTTAGCTTTATTTGGACCCATGTACACAGTCTGGACTTGTTGGTTATCTAAAATCTCAACTCTGTTAGATGCATTTCAGTGTGTGCCATGGGAAGTAATAACCAGAGCGTGGTTTTTGTGTTTTATTTTCTTTTTTGTCTGCAAACTGTGCATTCAGCCCTCAAGGCAGCAGGTTTCCTCGGGACAAGAGCTGGCTGCTCCATCAGATGGGCAGAGGAGAGACACGAGGTCGACTGTGTTCCGTATTCCCGAATTCAAGTGGTCACTGATGCACCAGCGCCTGCTCACAGACCTGCTCTTCTCCATAGAAACAGATATTCAGATGTGGAGAAGGTACATCCTGGGCCTTTTATGGAATGATCTAGACTGGGTTCATTTATAAGGGGCTCATTGACTTAAGAGTTTTGGACATCTGGTGTCTTACTCATTATTCAATAGCCTTGCTTACTTTGTGACCTACACCAAATTATTCTCGGGTTTTAAGGTTTTTTAAGATTCTTTACAGACATAAATGTGCATTGGCTCAGGACCTGCACACAGATTTGGACTGAAATCCTGGCTACATATAAGTCAATGGCAACCTTGCTGTTGATTTTGATTTAACCAAGATTTTAATTTTTCTAATGTGTGTAAGGGCCTGTGTCTTCTATTAGTATCTAAATGTGGATAAGAAAGATAATGTATCCAAAACAGTATTTCTTACTTCTGCATTTACACACACTGAGTTGCTGCTTTGATAGGTTCTGTGAACACAGAGATGTTAATTTGAAAATTAACTTCTAACAGGGATCTGGAATGTAATCATGAAGATCTTTGAAAACAGTGGTAATTCTGTGATTTAATGTTAGGATTTAATAACTGAAATTAAAGTGGTGTCTATTGTTAGCTTGTAGTAGTGAATGTCTAATTTAAATTGAACTGTATAGCTGTACTGACCTGATAAAAAGGAATGTCAGGATTAAGAAATAGAGTATTTAAGTGGTTCAAACAATTTAAACTGAGTGAGATGAATTTTTGTCTGACTATAATTTTTAGGATGTGTTTAAGTTAACCTATCAGGACATGATCAGATATAGCTCAAATATATTTCTAGCTTAGCCTCTGTTTTGAAAAGTTTTTGTCTGAGTTTTTGTGCTTTGTTGATTTTTAATTTCTTTGAGAAATCCTTAGTATTTGCTTTAGTTTTCCAAAGATTTAAGTTCAAATCTAATTCGCAATTCCAGGAGACTTTATTCTGTTTTCTGATACAGCGACTTTTGCTAGCAAGTAGTCATAGACCAGCCTATAATGTATCTTTATTCAAATGATGACTAGCAGTCATTCTGGTGTTTTTAGCAGCCTGTGATCTTGAGCAGTTTATGAACAGAAGGGAAATGTAGTTTTAGGTTTAGATTGAGATACATCAGTTGACCTTTACAGTCATGTTTTATTTGCTGCCCCACTGCTGCGTCTGGTTTTAGTATTGTGAAAACATAAATATGTTAAAATACCCCAAAAATAAAGCCTAATGTGAATGGGTTTTTTTTATTTTTGGACAGCCATTCTACAAAAACTGTGATGGACTTTGTGAATAGCAGTGACAATGTGGTGTTTGTGCACAACACGATCCACCTCATCTCTCAAGTGATGGACAACATGATCATGGCCTGTGGTGGTATCTTGCCATTGCTTTCTGCTGCAACATCTGCTACTGTAAGAAATTCCATTTTTCTTTGAAAATTCCTCACTTGTGGGAGGATGCCTTTCTTTATGGAGTGTATTGATTATTTTATCTGTCCTTTTGGGAAACAGGAAATGTGTGTGGGATATTTCCACAGGCATCTCTTTCCTCCCTTTGCTCCTTCCATGCTTTTGCTAAGATAAATTGGGTGCTTGCCTTCTTTGCCTGAAGACATAACAAGAAGTTTCCTGGCTTTGTTGCCCCACAGTGGTCTGGAATGGGATTAAATCCCAATACTAATGATTGTTCCCAGAATATGAGTAATTATTACTTTTGAATGTGACTGATAGTGGACTTCCAGCGCACATTTTTCTTCATTTAGCTTGTAGGAATATTATCTTTGCGAAGAAGTAAATGTTGCTTTCAATTTTTTCTCTGTGTAGCATGAATTGGAGAACATTGAGCCAACTCAAGGACTTTCAGTAGAAGCATCTTTAACATTTCTCCAGAGGTTAATCAACCTTGTGGATGTCTTAATTTTTGCAAGCTCTCTTGGTTTCACTGAAATTGAGTCTGAGAAAAATATGTCATCTGGAGGAATTCTGCGGCAATGTCTTCGTCTGGGTAAGCAAATAAGAGCACTTAATGAGCGTAGGAGCTTGCAGTTACTAAATAGTTAGCAGCTGTTAGCTTTCTTTTTTTTCCTGTCCATTGTTTTGTTAAATCAAGATTAAATTTAGTCAAACATTAGGATCTTTTAGAGTTTTACTGTATTCTGCAGTGCAAGTATATTCCTCTTTAAAAGTGTAAATAAAATAAATTAAGTTTGGTAGCTTGTTTTCATTTTATCCATGAGGATATTTCTTTTGCCAAAGTTCCCCAAGTAGTCAAGGTTGAGAATACAGCAGCTTTAAGAAAAGCAATCTTGTACTGTATAAAAAAAATGAACCTTTGCAATACTTAGAAAAGAGGTTTAACCCTTGAAGGTCACTATATGGAGATATGGTGGAAACTAGAGATGTAAATTTCTGAAGGATTCTAATTGGGCAGTAATTGTATCCAATTATTACAGTATGTTTGCTTCAAATTGGATTGAAAGAAAATGATCATTTACCTAAAAAAGTAACAAATGTTCTGAAACTGAGAACATAGGAGATCATGGCAGGGTCCAGGTGGTTAATACAGGAGGAGAGTATTCATGCTTAGTTGCATGCTGTAAGACTTTTTGTAATGAAAAGTTTAATTTGCATGAGTGCCAGAGCAGCTCAGAGCCTCAACAGTAACTAGCCTTCCTCTCCCTTTCTAGGCAATTAAAACTTTGTGCAGGTAGAACAAGATTTATGGGATGCAAACAGGTATAGAGGTGGGGTAGTTCTTTTTTCCTTTGAAAATAAATATTAGAAGATGAAACAGGACGCGAATGTGCAGCTAAAAAAAAAAAAGCAGTTGTTCAACTCAGAACGTTTAGTCCAAGAGTAACAGAGTATTGTGAAGCAAACGTTGCCATTTGTTTCGCTGGTGTATCACTTGTCTTCTCCCTTGCAAGTTTGTGAAATTTAGCTGTCTTCACCCCACCCACCCCGTGGTTGTATGCATGGTAAAATTGCAGCGAGGGATGCTCACTTGCTCGCCTTGAAGTATCCATTCGATACAGCATATATGTTCTAATAGTTTAGCATTCATTATTAGTTATAAATTATTAAAGAATTTTGAGCGTTGTTTTGCAACTCTCTGAAACTTATGGAAGCAAAATATTTTACTAATGTGCATAAGCTTTTTGGTTTTAAGTGGTAAACAGAATTGTATTATACAATTCTGTAAGGGAATGTAGAACAATACTGTTTCTCAGAATAACTCTTAATATTTCTTTTCCCCTCAAGTATGTGCAGTAGCAGTAAGAAATTGCTTGGAGTGTCAGCAGCATGCACAGATGAAACCTATTGGAGACACTGGGAGGAACCAAAAAGCAGTGCAAGGCTTTATAGGATCAGGAAAGTCTGCAGCAAAGGCAAGTTTAAGACCACATTCAGAAACACAGAAGTCAATAAAGATTACTCTGTACAGAGGGATAAGTTTTTCAATTTGTACCTGCACCACTGATATTTTAAGAGACCTGAAGTGGGGTGGCACAAACACTGGAAATTAAATCTGTCCCAAGAATTGGCCAGATTTTTTCTCCTTTAAAGATGAAATGCATATCTGATCTTTGTGCTCTGGTTATGACAATATGATGTTCAGTGGGCGATTGTACATGCTTAATGATTCCTGGTAGAATGCTTTTAAAAAGAGGATCTTAAACAATTGGGATTTTTTCAATAGAGTCCAGTGGACATTGTGACGGGTGGCATTTCTCCAATACGGGACCACGACAGGCTTCTGCAGGATATGGATATTAATCGCCTCCGAGCAGTAGTGTTCAGAGATATAGTAAGTAAATAATGTCCTTTTCTTTGGAGCTACATTTCTGCTTGTATCTGTTTGCTGAATGCTTGCTCTGTGTTACACAGTTTGGCTAAATTGGATGTACAAAAAGGGACTACTGCTCACAGTAATTAGGAACTCCTAATACTCTGCAGCTGTTGTAGTGTTTGAGATGAGAAAGAGGGAGAGGGGAAACCCAGCTTGTCTCCTGATCTGGCTCTTTGTGTTGCTAAGAGTTGATTCTCTGGAATTCTGCCTATTGTGTATTAAGTATGTTGTGTTTAGTACAAATATGTACATAGACATGCTGTTTATGTGTACTGTGTAGCATAAACATGTTTGGACTTTTTGAAAAATACATATTCTTCTAGCTAATTAGAAATTAGAGGTCATCTCTAATTCCTTGACTTCCCCTCAGAGGAACCAATTTGTGTGCATGTGCTATAAGTATGCATATGTTTTTTAGTCTTGAATTGACTAAAAATATCTTTGCCCTGTGTCAGCAACTTTATAGCTGATATTGAGGGAATTGAGATTGATTGCTTGAAAAAAACACCTCCGTAAGCAAATACAGCAGCTATAATGGCTGTGAGTCATTGGTGGCCACAAGCCTGGACACCACAACTTAGTTTACAATAATTGGACTGTTTAGCAAGTATAATGATTTATACAGTGACTTTTTTTTTTTTGTCCAGAAGAGTGAAGGATTTTGAGTTTTGTCTTTACAGTAATTATTGATTGAAGCAAGCTTCTTCCAACCCCTACTTCAGTATCAGTGTGCAAGAAAGTAACAAGAAGTGACTCTTCCGTACTGGTGGCAGTTAAAGTAATCCTAATGATTCCTCCTTCAAGCACATTTTGTGAACCTTTTTCTTTAAAAAAAACCACCAAAACAACACCCACCCACAACCTCTGCTTTTTTTGTGTATCTAATCCATCAGGCTCTCTATTTCAGAATAAATAAAAAATGATGCAATAGCTCTGCTTTTTGGCTAAGCTGTTGAGCTGTGGGGAAAAAGTAGACTTAGAAAGATCTGGATGGGAATAGTTTTTGTCTGAGCTGTTTACACTTGCATCTAAGTGTTTTATTTGCATGCAGTTTCTTACATTGTGTTCAGCACTTTGAACCAGGAGTGGCATAATTTGAATTTATGAGTTCTATAGCAGGAACTCTGATGGAATCCACTTACCCACCAGTAGCAGCTCTTAAAAGTCATACATGAGCTTTATTTCGAGCAGCTCAACAAACACAGAAAAAGTAAGGTGGTGCTAATTGACTGGATCAACACTTTATTAAATACAGTTGGAAACTGTCTTCCAAAATACCATTGTAGGTGACTTTCCTCAATCTCACCCTGTCATTGTTCTATGAGTCAAGATTTTGGGTCAAGTCAAGGGGAAGATAGGTTGTTTTTTCAGTGTAATGGATAGGATCCACCTATGTTATCTGTTCTTAATAGAAAGCTTCTCATAAACCTTTCCCAGTGTAGCTTATTAAAGAGCTCTTCAAGGAATAAGGAGCTTTGATAGGCACTACAATCGTGATAGAATGAGCTTTATAGCGTAACTTAGTTTCTTGAACTGCTCAGAGGAAAAGATTGGATGTTACCTGAGCCCTGATGTAAATGAGCGGTAAAAAACTCCAAACATTCATTTTTTTACTGATTAGTCAGTGAGGATCCAAATGCTCCATTCTCCTGTGATCCCAAAGTGTATGAAACTTTTCTTCCTTTGGTAGCCAAAAGGGACAGGCTTAGGCTAAATCATAATGTCCAGTTTTGCCTCTGTTTCACTAGGAGCCACTGAGTGCTCTGGGGAGGAACCTGGCATAGTTCATATTAAGACTTGTTTTTAAGGTTTTCTTAAAATCTCTTCATTAAGTTACAGCTGTAACCTTATTTGTCAATTCTTTTTTAAAGTATACGTAGTAGATTACATGCATCTGGACTATCTGATAATGAAATCAAACCTTAACACTGCTTCTGGAATTTGTTCCACTTCCTTCATTAATATGATACAGTTTTGTGGAGAATGCTGGCCTGGTTGTAAATGCTGTTAACATGTTGGCATTTTTGAGGAAATATATCAGAAGAAACACCTTTAAAGGGGACCTAGACCCTACACTAACTTGAAACATGTAGTCAAAACACATAACCTTAGCCAAAGTTGTCATATTTATAAATGAAGAATGAAAGGATTAGTGCCACTTGAATACAAGTGCTGTATTCCTTAGCTTTATAGGTGAGACAAACTGTGACTAGAGGATATTGTTCTTCCATTGCTGACACATCAGCTTCCTCTTGGTCTGTTTATGGTAGCGCTGGGCATACTTCACAGGAAAATAAACATGCTGCTGAAATTGTAATGGAAAAATCTGTGTGTGTCTCTTTTTTACAGGAGGATAGTAAACAGGCTCAGTTTTTGGCTTTGGCTGTTGTATATTTTATTTCTGTGCTGATGGTTTCGAAATACAGAGATATACTGGAACCCCAGAATGAAAGACGACCACCAAACCAAAGCCAGTCACTCAAGGAATCAGAAAATGAAAATAATGAGACTCCTGCTGCAGGTGAACTGTTAATTATTTGGCCAAATGACATAATGTGGCTTAAAATGCTGTAGAAGTCTTCATTAGGACAAATGTGGTGAATTCATCTCTATTAATAATGACCTTAAAATGTGTTTTCTGTTCTTTTGGTATGAACAGTTGTGGAAAACCCATCTGCTGCTCTTGGTGCTTTAGCCTCCACTGAAGATTCGGAAAGTACAGCATCTATGCAAAGAAGGGATTCTGGTCTTGGGGAGGAAGCAGCTCCAGCACAACCAAACCGTTCAGGTAGTGCTGCTGAAGCAGGACCTCCAAGTGTCAGTGCAGGCCCGGATGCGGTCAGTGAAGTCCTGTGCACACTCTCCTTAGAAGTCAATAAGTCTCAGGAGGGCGGAAGTGAGACAGGAACCGAAGAGAGTAAATCTGCGGCTCCTGTGCCAGCTGCAAAAAATGTCAATGTGAAGGACATCTTGAGAAGCTTGGTGAGCACACCAGCTGATGGGACTGCCGTGGATGCTGCTCTTCTGCCACCAACCTTCCTTGGAGTTCTTGGTGATGGAGCTGCTGAGCAGCCCGTGCAGTTCCATTCCTTTGACAGGTAATGTAACCTCTGAAATACTTAAAAATTTAATTTTTCTCCAGGTATTTGTAAAGAACGGGAAAACCCACACTTCAGTTCACAAGAACTGCTAAATGTAGCACTGGCGGATGAGGACTGGTGTGCATATTTAGTTGGCTTTAAAGAGCTCAAGAAATAAAACAGACATGAAATAATTTAAGATAATTATATGTAGATTAGCAGGTGTATTCATCACAAAGTTGTATCTACTCTCTGTTATTGTGGGCCTGCAAAAGAATACTGGTTCACTAATAGTTACAAATGGATCAAAAACAATGGAGTAATTATCTGGGTGTCCTTCTACCTAGAGAATATTCCCATATTCATTTAGGAAATTAGATCTGTATTCTGCCTTCTGCTGCCAAAGGCCTACTTTAAAAATTTTTCATGACTTGTTCGGTAGACATATCCCTTAAAGCTGTTAGATTTGCTTTGTTTGTTTCATTTTAATAAACTTCTACATTTCTAAATACCCAAATGCTGTAGTGAATTCAAAAAGGAGAATTCCTGCTTTGTTGCTCTTTTTTCATTTTGGAATGAAGTCACTCTTTCCTGATCATAATTTTGGCGTCCCTCATATCACAGTCCCATTAATTCCTCATCCTTTCCCAAGCATAGTAAACCAAACTGTCTTTTACTAGACTTAGTGCCTTTTACCTCTTCAGGATTCCCAGCAACTGCAAAGAAAACCAAAGAAAAGAATCCTGAAACCCTTGCATTCCTGCCTCTAGGAAAGCCTTGGTCATTTCCAGAAATCCTGCAGTCAGTCTGGTGCAGGGGGATCCCTTGTTACTATACCAGTATCTGATCCTCTGCTTATTCCCAAACTTCGTCTGGCTCTGATGTCTTTGCAGTCTGTGTCTGCCTTGTTCAAAATACCAGCTGAGCCAGGAAAGGAGTGCAGTGGTGCCAGGGGTGTGGGGGCAGCTGTCACAGCCTGTCTGCTCCACTCCCACTGCCCTGTCACTGGTGGGGGAAGAGACAGTGGTGGTGTCTGGCCAGATGAGACACAGATGGGGGGTGTGCCAGCATTTGGCCCCTTGCTCTTGTCTCAAAGGAGATACTGTGTTCTCCTTGTGGTGCTGAACAGGAGGACTTGTTCTGGGAGCAGGAGGAGGATGGAGGCAGAGGGGGAAATTGGTAGAAGGGGACACTGAGTTAGAACTTGCCACGCCTCTCTCCCCGCTGCTGCCCCAGTGCTTTTGGCACTTCCCCTTCGAGGCCTCTCATTGCTCTTTGCTGCAAGTGGGCAGTTGATGTCAAATAACATAATGTTTTAGTCTGTGAGTGGTGCTTTTTTATCATGAAATTCTCAGTATTCATTTCTGCATGGTTTCAGCCACACAAATAACATTTGTCTGGCAGTCTGGTACAGAAGTGGCTGTTGCATTTATGAATTATTTTTTAGCTATTGTTGACTCCAAAGTTTTGTGGAGCTTGTGCTGATTTGAATTGGTGTACGGGAGGTTTAACTAGACAGGAAGTAATTGGGCGCTTGCAGCCCTGATGGCTGACATAGGTAGATTACACCTCCAAAATTTTCTTATCAGAGGAAGCTGTACAATCTAATTTGGTAACATGTACACTAATGAAATACTGGGCATTGACAGCAGCCCTTCAGTCACTTGCTGTTCTGTGGTTTTTTTCCCATATAGTTACAAAGTCACTCAAATAATAATCAAAGAACCCCCTTACGTTGTGGTGTGTTTTATAAAGGGAGTTACTAAAAAGTTGAATTACTTGCTGGTTTAGCCTTTTACTTTTCCACTGCCTAATGGATGCTGTTCTATTTCTGCCTGCTCCACAGTGATAACTTGTGGGCATTATTTTCCAAAGTTTTTGTGTTTAGTAGGTGGGGCTAAATATATGAGAAAAAGATCATGAAGTAGTATAAAATATTTTGTCCTTTGGCAGTTACACGTGACCTCAGCATGTCAGTGGCTCTGTATTTCTAGGTAGATTCATTTTTCATCTCCTTGCTTTTGTGGGTGTGTCTAGTAGACAAAAGTGTACTTAATGATGTAAAAGTCTTACCTCTTATCAATTATGATCTGGTAGTGACACACACAATCTTGCATCTATGGTAAATATGTTGATATATGATAAAGCATGTTGCTGACTAGCTAAAGTTAAAAAGAGAAAGAACTGTGTGTGAAACATTTAAAGTTGTATAGACAGGCAAGTTCCGTGGCCACTTGCAGGTGACTGTGTCTTTATGTAGTGAGAATGCTTAAAATACAAGTTTATGCTCTGAAATGAACCTAGTGACAACAGTAGGAAGGAATTGTGCCAGGGATAAAAAACCCCACCATTTTTATAAGGAACTGGAATGGAGTTGGAAATAATAGCTCTCATCTCTCGGGTAGGCAAAAATACTAAGTTATGTTGTGAATTTTTTTGGGGAAAACAGACTTCAGGATGCTCTCTTTTTTTCTGTGTCTGGTTTGCATTTAATATGTTGTTTGATGGCAAACACAAATTCTGTGAGGTTTTTGGTTTTTTTTTTTTACTTTTTAAAGGCACTTGGTTAAAAGTTGTTCCCATGTAGCAGTTTACCAGTGGGGTATCTCTGGGAATTTCAAAGCATCTCTCTGATCCTGCATTTATCTCAGGAATGCTGTGTCAGAAATCAAAACTCTCCTCATATCTTAAGGATTATCAACTTCCCAGCCATAGCTGGAGAGTATACAGTAACAGCTATGTGAGTGAAACCTTACTGAAAGGCTGCCAGGTTGCAAGCCTTTGCAAACAGCTAGGTGTATGTGTTCATTCCCATGCCAAAAATTCGCCCCTTATCTTATGGGAAGATACCATCTTGTGATTAGTGGGTGCCAGGGGTTTATCATGATAAAGTTCAAGACTTGCATTGGCTTTTTCCCAGGATCCACAGGGACATGAATTAATGTTCCAATTTCAGTGCGTCCTAAAACAGCAGTTTTCTTATCTAGTAGTAATCATGTAGGAAAAGAGGAGGGGACTAATGCAAGCAAATTCAAATAAAATGGAAATAAAAATAACCAAAGCTTGGGATAAAAAGAGAGATGACATTTCTCTTCAGTTAGTCTAATAAAACCCATAACCTATCACTTGCCATTTTTACTGTGCACTTTAAAATAAAACCCTGGTCTCGCCTGGCTTCTGCTGCTCTTTGTGGAAACATTCAATAACCATGTCATTATGGGAAGCTGATGCTGAGGGTTCAGAGGAATATAGGCTCTTAAATCATGATCTTGTACCATAGAGCTTAAATCTGCAGCTGTGCTGTAACTTGCAGAACAGATATGTTAATAAGCTCGTTTATCTTTTTGGAACATCGTCTGTAAGCTGCTTAGTTTGGCTCAGCCTGTGTTTACTCATTTGTCAGTCAGTGGTGTGCATATGCCTTTGTAGTGGTTGGTTGTGGTCATTTCAGTTAAATTTCATCCAAGTGCCTTTTTATAGGGAATGGAGACATCTTAGACTTCATTGATTTGGGCCTCAAATGCAAAAAGAATAAACTATTTGTTGACAAGATTAAATCTACCAGGTGTAGGTAGAGACAGAATATGAGAATGGGGAATCTTTAGATAAAGGCACATGTGCTCTGATGGAAAGCTCAGCTCTTTCAGCACACCAACAATTTGCATTCTGCAGAGGCCAAAGAGGCAAACCATTTGAAGTCTTCTCCCTGCCAAGCTGATTTTAAAGTTCTCCTGCAAAATTGATTGTATTCTTTCTATCATATCTTCTCTTCCCCTCCCTGCACCCTCTGATCTCTCATGGTTTTGAGAGTCTCTTATTCTTCCTTTCTCCTTGGGTGTTTCAAGGGAGACATAAGAGAATGGGTATTATCCACAGACAGCAGAGCCCATAGAAGGACACTGACATGGCAGGCTGCTTTCCTGGCTCACAAAATAGAGGTAAAAATAAGTCTCTGATCCTCTTTATTGGTCTTTTGCTCCTTGCACAGGAGCCTTGCAGCGGCCATCGTTTGGTAGCCTGGAACAAGGCTATTTTCTTTTGATTTTGAATTAAAACCATTATCCCATAAGGGTACAGACAAACTGCCACCTGCATTGCTTTTCAGTGCTAAAAAAGAGAATGCTAAGAATTAAATCTATAAATTCTTGTATGTCAAGAGGAATCAGAACTCATGTAAGTGTTTTTAAATTACAGTGAGGTCATCAGTTTGGGCTGCCTTATGTTGTATTAGGAATATTTGACTTGCACCCAAGGAAAATTTGTAACCTGAAACATATTTAAAATGAAAGGGGGAATTGCCAGCTTCATGAAAAAGAAATACTTGGGAAAACACTAAAATTTTAAGCGATGCAGATACTTTCTATCTTTATATTGAAACAGAAGAATCAGTGAACTGAAACCAGGGAAGGGTTCAATAAGTAAATCCATATGGAATTTGGCAGAATAGATCATTATTGCGTAAGCCTTTGTCTGTGATGGAAGTCAGTGTTCAGCTCAGTGGTCCGTGCTCATTCAGCAGTGAATAATTGTCTGCAACACGAAGACTTCTTACACTTCAGCATAATTGGGACTAATAACACACTGACCTTCTGGCTAAGTTGTATTTATGGTGGCTGGTTCTCACTGTGCCTGGCCTATGTTTATCAGTTCCCCTGCTGTAAATTCTTATTTTAAACCTTAAGTATTTGATTTTAAGTGAAAACAGGCAAACATCTAATACAGTCATGTAAATGAGGCAGCTAAAGTATCATCCTTACCGTTGTGCTTGAGGTCTCCTTGAAAGAGACCTTAAGCAAATTTTTTGTGCAGTTTTAAAATTTTATTTATCCTGTAGCTGAAGCTTAATATAGTGGATGTTTTAATATACAAACGTAACCCAAAAGTATAATTTAATTGTTGGGGTAATGTGAATGTTAAGGAGTAAATGATGCTTTTTTTTCCACATGATGCATCTCCGCCCCTGTGGGAGGTTGCTTAATGTACGTATTCTGATAAAATTAATGCATGATTACAGATGTTTTTTTAAATATATTATTTTTGTAGATCTGAGGGAATATACTATAAAGCAGCTTGTTGATGAGTATTTTATTCATGGTGTAGCAATATTTAACTTTTTCAGAAAATACCTCTCACTTTAGCTACAGAAAAAGGATTGTCTTATCTGTGTACTCTTTAAAAGCAAGTGACCTATTTTTTAAGGGAAGTTGAAAGCACATTAATTTTTAAGACACCTCTGACAAATTTACTTGATTTAATAATATGCTGAACACTTGATGTTTTCCATGTAGTTTATTTGCTACAATATTTAAACTCAATTTTCCACTGTCTCACATTCTTTATGCCAGTTGCATTCTTTTTTCTTATATTAGCATTTAAATAATCTGTTGAAAAAAGAACACAAAGGAACATTAGTAGCTAATGGATAAATATTTCTTTTGAACAAAGTTGCAATTCCACCTAAGTATTCAAAGAAAATATCATTTTTACTACCCAAGGAAGGAAAAATGTAGGAATTTCAGAATGTAAATAAAGAAACATGACCGATGTTCATGCTTCAAAAATCTTAGTTTGCTTTTCCAGTATGTGGTAAATATGAATAATCTGTATGTGATTGCTGAGCTGTACTTTCATACCTTTGAAGAAGGCATGGAAGTGGAAACTGCTAAAACAAATCCTGCATCTGTAACATTGGTCGGTTGCCCTGTTGAAAGGGAAAACATCCATGGCAATAAATAGGACATTAGCAATACTACATCAGTGCACAGCTAGAAAGTCAGTATGTCAGGATACTTGGATGTTTTGGTTTGTGGTTCTTGAGCTGCTTTAAGGATTTGTTGCATCAGAAGGCCATGGCAACTGACCAGAAGACCAGGAACATTCACAATTCGGGGTTTTCTTGCATCATGTTTTTGAACAATATCCAGCACTTCTTTTGGCTGTGTGCATCGGATTGACACAGCTCTTGGAAACAACCTTCTTTCCTCACCAGAAATACTGTTTATTTTATTTTGGCTCAAAAATAGGAATAATTTCAGTTTACTTTCGCAGATCAGTATCTAAAATAAATTCTGTTCAGATGTAGTCTGAGCTTTATGGTGAGATGTTCAAAGCCTCTCTTTTCTTTCAAGGCTCCAAGGTCCAACAGGACCTTTTAGTTGTTGAATTTTTGAAGTAGATTTGTTGAAGTCTGACTTAGCTAAAAGCTAGAATTTCTTTTTCAGTGGGATGTGGTAAAGATCATATAAAGGTTTGTGAGAGTTGGTGTCTCTTGTTTGAAGCGTGTGGTGACTCTGGAATACTCAGGCCCTTCCCTGTGTCCTGTTTATAAGGCAGCCTGTTCTCCTGTATTTCAAAGTCTGAAACCTGTAGTTATTCATTTTTATTCCCGGATTCAAAGCAAAAGGAATGATGTTGGGTAATTAACAAAAAAAAGCAGCAGCTCTACTCTGCAGCTGTGAATAGAATAAGTGCCACATTTCTGGTGCTGTTAATCAGAATATCTTCCTTGTAGTGAATGCCACTGCTAGATGCTGAAAATTATATTGGAAGTTCCTTTTTTATATACTTCATGGAAGGTTAGAGTAGCAGCTGCACTGAAGGTGAGGAGGCAGACAGAAGATCTGAAAAGGCAGAAGGGACTGTTCTGGTCATTTATTGCTGTCTGTTGCAGCCCAGGGGGAAAAACCCAAAAAAGTCTTAATTCCTTTGCTTGAATGCACCTCTTCTTGGGTAGCGGACAACTTGCTGAAACTACTCCCTCAGTGCAGCTCCACTTGAGCATGCTGAAGGCCAGTAGGAGTTTACAGGAAGGAATGATAATGTGCAGTGTTGTGCCAGAAGGCTGTGGTAGCTGGGATTTCTCGTCTGCCCGCATTGCCGGCTGCAGATGAGCAGTGCTAAGGTGGCAGCTCTGTCTGCACACAGCCATCCTCGCTCCAGGCCAGGCATCCTTGCTCCCGTGCGGTTCCAGAGCCGTCACTTGCCCTGTGAGGAGGTGCTTTTAGTAGTGCTAAAACTTACTCCTCTTCTTAAACTCCTTCTTGATCCTTCCAGCATGTCCATTTCTTGATTTTCATCTGAAAGAAGTATTTGCTAATATTAACATCAGTCAAAATTCTGCCATGTATGTATTTTGGTTTTTAAGGTGTGGTTCTGGCATGTTCTTTATGACTTAAAATACCACCTGTTTTGCAGTTCCTGGGGCTCTTAGTAGAGTCAGAGAGTAAAACCAGAACATTCATGGTCATTCAGAGGACAAAGCCATTCTGATTTGATGTTTTGAGGGAATTCTGATTGACTATTAGCCCTGGAAGCAGAAAGCATCTCTAAAGGATTTGGTTTTACCCTCAAAGTAATTTGATGTTTTCCAATTTAAAATTAATTATATGAATTATATGTTTTTGAACAGACACAGCCTATGTGTGCACAACTTCCATCTACATGTGCACCGAAATTTGTCATTAAACATTCTCCCATATCCAATATATTATATCCAGTATAATTATGTCTGTATTACTTAGCAGCAAATGGTTTGTTATTTCTGTGACTTAGTGGGTGTGCAAAGAAATTTTTCCAGATCATGCACCAAGGTCTTATGGAGTCCACCTGAACATATTTATAATGAGAAGTTATACATTTTTAGGTTTAATATGATTGGCTAGTATTTCTTGAATTGTGTATCTGCACAGTAAAAAGAAGTAAAATCTCTAAAGGAATACACCTGGACTTTAGTGCTGAACTGAGGAGGTTGGAGAAATGTCCCAAAGTTTACTGGATGTGGGTGCATTTGTGCTCAGTAAACTTGTATTCGTTTCTCAACCCCTTCCAGGTGTTTGAATGTGTGTTACAGAATAGTAGGAACAATTTCCAGGCAACGAATGGCACAGAATCTTGAGTGAGAGATCTCCTCCTTATACCTGGATGGTGCAAAATTAATTGGTAATGCGACAATAATTTAGAAAACACTCTAAATATATTACTTATTTCTTAGTCCATTGTTCATGTTTCAGGGAAACAGACATGAACATAGGAGCAAAATTCATGTTTTAGGCACAGTGTCTTGACTTGGGGCTCAGGTGTTGTTGCTTCTATTTTTTTAGTGACTAGTTAACATTAGCAGTCACCCTTATAATGATATGACATGTACTGCCTCCAAGTATCGTGGCTGCCTACTCTGGCCATTAAGGAGGACTGATTTAATCAGTAACGTGGTCTAGCTTCTGTGACATCCTGTGACATCCTGTGACTGAGGAAGGGAGTCAAATACAGTCCTACTTTTCCCATTCCAAGAAGAACTATTTTAGAAATATTTGACAGAACTTCTTTGGTTGTTCTCACACCTGAATTTAGGTCAAGTTTCTGAGTTACTTTATTTAGAAAATGAATATTTTAAAGCTATTAAGGGAATACTTTCAGTGTGTAGTTATATTACTGTCAACAAAAGATGTGATTAAATAAATTCAATGTTGAAGATTTTCGGCTTATGGTTAACACCAGGTAATTAAAAGTAAGCGCTGCAGTGGGAGTACGTTATATATCAGCTGTACTCTTTACCTCATTAGCTGGGGTTTTGCATGTTTATGGAGCTAACTTGCAATTAAAAATGCCTTTAACGTATGCTTAACAAGGCCTTTTAGGTATGTGGAATGAAGTATTACAATTTAATTGAAATTGGTATAGCATAAATACATGTCTTTGTAGCGCATCAGATAAATTTCCATGCCTAACTTGTCACTTTGCATCTTTTCCTCTGATGTAGTCTTTAATGCTGACTATAAGGCCTGACATTTAACTTGTATAAAAGATGGAGGTTCTCTCTTAACTCCAAGGAATGTTTTGATTTGTTATGTAAATAAAACTTGATTGGCAAGATATACTTAAATTCATTCCTTAGCTGTATTTTTAGGCTATGTGAACATTTGTATGTGCGTGCAGACGTGTTAGGAGGTTTTTAGCTGTAGTACATCTTCCTTCAACCTTCTGTCCTGCATTAGAATACCTGTAGTAGGAGACTGTCAAGGCAACCTTCGGTGTTGATAATTCACCTTGAAGTTTTCATTTTGAATACTGTGACCTTTTTGTGAATAGTTGCCTGAAGTTTAAAGCCAAATCTTGGGCAAAATAAGGTGCAAAGAAAAGCCTGGTTGCTGAACCCTTATCCTGGTGATCTTCTAACTTTGTGCTTTTAGTCAGGGGTTTTGTGGAAGTGGATGAGATATTAAAGTGTGCCATCAGCAAGGGTGAAGTGTCCTGTAGGTTAAGGTGGCCTTCAAAAGATGATGGAAAAAAAAGAAGGGAAGCAAAGGAACTGCTGCAGGACATGGAAGTGTAAGTGCTAGATGTATAAACAAGGATCACAGCAGTGTGAGCCTTCACATACAGTATGATTTACTAACTTTTTGTCTTCATCTAGGAGTGTTGTTGTACCAACGAAGAAATCGAACATTTCCTCTTCTACAGCTGCTATTGGTGTTCCTGCAAATGCTGTCAGTGTGGTTTCTTCTTTAGATTCAGCCCAAGCCCCAGATTTGTCAGGAGAATCTCCTGGTAAGTAAGGGTTAAATTAAACAACTTAAATACCAACACTTCCTCTGTTGCTTCTACTTCCGTCACCATTCACTCAGAATACAAATAAAATAAAGAAAAAATTACAAAAGTAGTACTGTATTAGAAAACACACAATTTTTCAACAGATTGAACTGTCTGATCAATATTTGTCTTAATTTCAAGATTTCTCACTGTTTTGATAGAGCAATCATGCTTTATTAACTTGTATTTAGTATAAATATGGTGTATTCTGAAGGTTTTTTTTTATTACAGATTAATAATGTAAAGTGTAAGCTTATTTATAAATTCTGGGGAGTTTGACCAAGGATATATGTGTTAGTGCTAAGTAGAACTGGAAATTATATACAAGTGTTTCCAATAGCTTTAGCCTGAGGTCAGATTCAGTGTTGATGCTCAACTAATTGCTTTGGACAGTTTTTTCAGTGGGGACAAAATTGAGTAGGTTGTTTATAAGCAAGTGTTCCTTTGAACCCTTGGTCTCTCCGGTTGTTCTGTGTGAGATAAATGATGTTTAACCTGAAATGCTGTGTCAAAGGCATGCTTTTCTACTTAGCCATGTTTGAATCACAAGGCTGTGTAGGATCTTTGTGCCCATGAAGTTTGACTTCAAGACTTAGAAGTGACTTGGATCTTAATCAAGGAAATCTCAAGCTATGCCTGATTATTGGTGTTTTTTTCAATGTTTGAGTTTCTTGCTTCCTGGTTTTGTGAACTTACATCCAAACTGCAAGGACTGGGGAAAAAACTGTGGTCTGTTACCGTGTCCTCTTGTACTCGTGTGTCTGGAAGGTATTTGTTCCCATCTTCAACTGCCCATTCCATTTCTTGGGAAAATAAAAAAGGTTTTGTTCCAGTCATTCTAAAGGAAAATAAGAGCTATTGAAATATAGTTTGGTCTTCCTCTTTGTGAAAGGGAGAATCCATTTTGCCACCAAAACTGCAGGAGGTAGCATTATGTTAGTGTAGGAGTAATATTTGAAGTAGGGGAATTAGCTGTATTTTGAAATGTCACAATTCTTTGGGGGAGGTTGGCTCTGAGCAGCTAATCTGTTTTAAAAATAATAAAACCTCACTTACATAGAAATTATTTAAAATAATTGCTAATTTGTTGACTTCTGACTGATTTACCTGGCTTAGTTGTGGGCTTAATTATAACAATTTCTGAATTAAGTATTCACTTGCTTTTAATAAAAACAAAACAGATGAACATTGATTTTCAGATTTAGTCAATCTTTTACGAATGTATGGAAGAAAAAAATTAGTGCTTCTGTGCCTGCAGAATGTATGAGAAATCCAGACAATAAACAATACTAATGTAGTTTGTAACTGTGTGACTTCCATCATGTCTGGAAGTTTTGGCAAAAATTGGACATGTAATCTGAACTGATATGCATAAAAAGAAACTAATCAGGATTAAAAATAGACATGTTTAGACTGGCAGTATAATTAATTAAAAGAAAAAGTAAAGGGATAAATGAAATCATGCCTTAAACAGATTAAAACATGAGACTGTTTCTTTTTTCCCTCTTTAAAATAATGGCATGGAAACAAAAATTTTGCAGAGTTGAAGTGGGTTACATCTAATGTTGCTCATATAAGTTGCACACATTTAAGTTTGAAATCAAATTCTCTATAAGGCCTTAATTTGTTTTTTATTAGAGGATGGAAGTAGTAATAAGCAAGCTTCCTATTAAACAAGAATATAATTAATATAGTTTTCTTCTGAGTTCAGATCACATATTCTTTCACTAGTTTTTATTTTCATGTGGCAGAGAATCAATACATTGTTCTACTTTTTCCAGCTAGCACTCATTATAAGTCTGTTTACTTTTTTAATTAAGAAAGGAATTAAGTCTTTTTTTTAAAAGGTGCCGAGACTAGGGGCTTATGTAGTGAATATAAATTTGGGGCTATTTCATGTTTGATATGAAAGCTGTTCAACATTATTGCTACATTTAAAAATACATCTCCTCTGTTTTTTTTTAAAGTGAGTTTTATATACATTTGTTTGATGCTTTTTAAAAACTGATAACATATATCACATATAATTATATATAGAGCTGTAATTTATTTTAATATATATAATATATAGCATATAAAAGATATGAACACTTGATGCTTTATGGGCAGATTTACTCCAAAACAGGGGTGAAAGTGGTATGCAGACATTGAAATAGGATTAAATAGCAGGTGATAGTGTTCTAATAGTAATGTGTACGAACACTCAATTTGGGAATAAGTGTTATATGGTATGTGCTCATCCTCCACCTGTAGATGTGATGTCAGAATTGCTTTGTCAGGGTAGGATTGGTGTTGAAATACTAGTCTGTGTGGTTCCAGATGCTTCCATTGCCATTTGTGTGTGCTCAGAATTCATCAGGCTCCTTCCCAATAATTTTTCCTGAAGTTTGCATCTTGCCTGTAGCTCAAGGGTTGTGGGCATCTCAGGTATTTGATGCTTAAGATGCTCCCGGGCTCTTATCACATGGATTGTGACATATCCTGGCCTACCAAATACAAAGTGTTGTCAGGTTGGAAAGAACCATCCAAGCTCACACTGTTCCTCTAATACTTTGAAAGGGGGTGAAAACACCTTTTGGCCTCAGACACTCCGGCCTTTTTGCAGAAGTTTCTTCACCTTTACTCATACAATCTGCAGAGTATTTCACAGCACAAAAAGCCTTTCCTGAACACAAATGTGCCCCTTGTGGTCTGAACTTTCCCATCAGTATGTTGCTGGTGGCTGGTATTTGGGTTGTTGGTTTGCTGGAATCTTGGAAATGAATGGAGAAGATAAACCTGGTGGCCCATCTTGAGTTAATCATTCAATGCCTACTACAGAGGGTTGTATTGAACAAAAGAGCCTATTTGCTAGTAGTAATCTAAGAAGGAGGAATTCTCTGGAGTTGTTTCTTCCTTGGGTTGTCTCACAGGCTCAATGTGAGACGTGACGCAGAGGTTTTACACATGCTGTGTTCAGGAAGGGCTACTGCTAAGACAAGACTAATATTTGGACAGGCAGGACTTGGCAGGGCTGCCTGAGCTATTGTGAACATGCCAGCGGGACGCCTGTATTTTTGTTTGTCAGTTAGTTTTCCTTTTAAATGTCTCCATTACAGTTGCAATGTTCTGAAGTGGTGAGAATTTTTAGAAATGTTTTGCAGTTTGCACTCCCACTGTTTTCTCTGATGCTCTGAGTTTCTCTGTTTATGCACTCAAAGGATTTCACATGTGTTTTATTAGTGCTTCACTCCAAAGAATCTTGAGGCTTTCACTATTTAGTTTCCAAATGGTTGTTCAAATACAATTTTTATGAAGAGGGCGTATGAAAAGTCTGTGGGAAGCAGGAGTGAATTGTCTCTTGTTCTTACTGATGTTCTGAATGTAGAAAATACTGAAAAGTTCCACTCAGTTTCTGTTGCCTGCCTCCTCCCCTCTCTACTTCAAGTTCTTTGAGTTTCACGTGTTTTGCCTCTGAGCCACACAGAGTTAGTTACAGGATTTTTCCTTCCCTGGGCAGCCGTTCCCCAAATTGTGAAGTCATAAACAAGGCCATGTCAAAGGTTGAGGTGAAAAAGGAGGTGAATGCTTGGAAGAAACACGAGGATAAGCAGTAACAGCGGATAAAAACAGAGTTGTGACTCCTGAATTCTAGTCAAATACATAGGAAAATGTACATTTTCTGTGACAGTTGGCTTGTTTTGCAAAGATGAATGGTATTCATTGATTTTTATACATAGGTGAAAATGAACTTGAAGTCATGCAATAAAATAAATTAGCAGGAGACAAGCTAAAGTAAGAAAAATGATCATGAAGTGAGTTACCATCAGTGCAGAGGTTGTTCAAGCAATGCACTGGATTATAGTAATTATTTCAAAGAGAATTCTAACTTAGCAGTGACAGTAGTTGAAGGCTGGTTACCGAAGCAGAATGACACTTTAAAAAATCTCAGATTCTGATGATATGCATTGGAAATGCCTTGATTCTGTGTCAGTATAAAAACTGTTTTAAAGCCACTTCTCTTAAGAGACGTTTTCACCATTGTTTCATGAAATCTGTTTTGGTTTAGCCTACAGATGTGTTTATGTAACAGATCCCTTATATTAGCTTGTAAAACCTTTCATTGTAGTCTCGCATTGTGCACTTCCAGCCCCGGAAGTGTATTTTTGAATGAGCTCATTATTTTACTAGATACCTCTTCCACAAAGGCCACTGGTGCATTTATGTAGGGTGGGTCAGTTGTACAAAATTAAGAGGTATGGTTATTTAATTCAACTCGGGTTTTTTTTTTATACCTCATCTCCATCCTCACAAAGTATATCATCATGTACTGCTTGTGCATTGCCAAGTGCCCTTTGTAAGTGTATATGCAAAAGCATGAGGATCTTCCACAAGGAGTTTTTTAACAATATTTTATTGCTCGAGACACTATTTGTTTAGACCCTTGGGGACCTTGAATAAACAATAAGGTTTCACTGTAAGGGTGCTAGACAGATGATCTATTTGCATTTTCTTTTATGTTCTTGCAAATGTCTGTAAAACTGTCAGTTTGAAGGAGCCAGTTTATCAGTGAAAGGATAAGGAAGAGATAAGTCAGTTTAGTTCCACATGTTTGAAGTAGCTACTGCACTTACCCACATGTGTGTTGTGGATGAAAATATGCTACTGAAGTATTCTCATCCTTTTCATTAAAAGCAGAAAAAAAGTATAATAAAAAGCCACCTCTGAGTTAAATGAAGACAAAAAATGTACTTTCCACAAAACAAAATCTGCATGCAAAAATCACTTTGCCCAATCCCATTGTAAAACCCCTGAAATTCTCAGCTGGGATAAATCTGAGATTCACCCCTTTTGGTGAAAAGTATCTGAGTTTGGAATGTGGTTTTAGGTGTTGATAAGCATGAAGAAATTCAGACCATAAATATCCTTATGTAATCTTCAAAAAGAATATCAGTTTATATAGATGCTTGCCTTATGCTTTGTTAAATTCCAATTATCAGTGCTTTTTCTGTTATGTCTATTTTTAGAAGTCGATATTTACTTAAAATTTCATAGTTTTACAGTTATACCTAATCTGTCTTGTGCAGTTTGTTTTTATTTCTAGAAGAAAAAATAGTCATGTCCTGTGTTGTCAGTGATTTCCTTTACCTCCCACTCAAGCTATTTTTACCAGTTTTGTTGAAAAAATGGAAAACCAAAAAAACCCCAACCCATCCCAACAAAATAAAACAAGCAACAAAAAAGCCAAGTTACCGTAGAATGAGAGTATGTTTCTTTATTTGCCTCATGATAGCTATTATGCCCTCTCATTGTCCTTGCAGGTGTTTCCCTTGATTTTATTTTTTCCCTAATTTTTCCTTCAGTTATTTTGCTGATGGCCTAAATATTGCGCAGAATTATTTTCATCTCATTTAATTTTAAAATTCATGCTGCTATGCTGCACTGTTAAGTTTTATTTTATCCTTCTAAAGCGATCTTTGCTTTAAAAGGGTGGGATTTTAGTTATATGTACTGTTGACTTTATAACCATACCCAATGAGTAGTGGGTTACTGGTGACAGATTTTAGATGGGGTAAAAAGCATGTGAGCATTTCATATATCAAGACATTCTGCTTGCACAACCTGTGTGTTGAGAGAACATTCTTACTTTGAAGGCTTTGTGTGCCATTTCAGTTTGGTACTGTGTTGGACTACGCAGATCAGTGTGCTGATTTCCCTGTATGGGCAGGGTGTGCCTGTGAATCCACTCCTGGGCATGTGGACCTCGGGGTATTTTTTAGTTAGAGGGACTTGTCAAATGAGAGTAGGAATGTTGGGCTTTAGGGAGAAAGCTGGGTATTCTACTAAAATTATTTAAATACAAAGTTTATCATGACAAATGACATAGTTGTTTTAAAGTCTTAATAAAAAAGAAAAGGAAAGAAAATATTGTTGCTGTTAGGTATCTGACAAACAACCACTGAATCATGTGGCTTTGTTGCCTTGTGTGGGATTTGTTTTGGTTTTCGGTGCAGGAGGCTCTGTTCTAATTTTCAGTACATCATTTGACAGCTTTTCCTTTGGGAATACCCAGAATACTTTTTGGTGATTTGACTGTGGAAAACTAGCTGTTAAAAAAAATGGAAGTCTATCCATGAAAATATTGAGAGCATTTAAAAAATCTTGCCATCACTGTTGAAACTTTCAGGAATATATGTTTGATTAGCCTTTATTAGATAAATTATTTAGGATACAGTGCCCAGAAGGTTCACATTTCACTTTGCTTTCAGCTAACACTTTGTTCACCACTTTCTGACCCTTCATTCTGTAGGGCCCACTCACTTTCCTTCTATCATCCCCATACAGCAGTTAGCATAAGAGCTTCAGGTTGAATTTATGAAAAGCCTAAATGAATTGCATTCACAAAGATATCTCCTATCTCTGAAAAAAGAAAAAGAAATGAGAGCAAAACTTTTTATGGTTTTGATATTATAGTTAATTTTATTAGTCTCTGTGCTGCCTGTGAAACGAGATTTGAGAAAACCACCTTCTCTGACAAAAGAAAAACCCTCACCCACCACAAACCCTTGATATTTCTTGGAGGAAGCTCTGTGTGCCAGAGTTTTGGAGCAGAAATTTGACGGGAGAAATAAATTCACTATCTCAGGGATCTATCTTTGCTGTCTCTTTCCAAATCAATTTCACTTTAATCAAGTTGAAAATCTCTGAAAAGATGCAGTTGACACATTTTTGTAGATAGTTTCAAGATCTCAGCAGCTGATTTCCAGACAGATTGCATTTAACTGAATTAACTAACTCCACTGTAGGTGGGACCATCAGGAATTTTTCTCTAGGAATAGTTCTAAGAAGAGTCACGTCTTTGCTAAGATAGATGTGAGAACTAAAATGATTAAAATCTCTTCTTTCATGCTTATTTCCTTTTTTCTTTTTTTTTTTATTCTTTTTACTCCCCTCCTTTCCAGCAGCATAAAAGTCTGAAACTGGCGAGGTGAGAGGAAAGAGAATAGGACAGGGTCTCGGGGTGGAGAGAGATAGGATTGCAGATGGACTAGAAGCAGTCATGCTCCTGGGAAATGCACAGAAACCTGTCTTCTAAGATTCATTCCTCTCTATAGCTTGGAATGCAATGTAAGATTTGTGAGTCACCATTCCTATCCTGGCAGAAAATATCTGTGAAGTCTCTGGCTGTCTTGCTTGCCCCCTGTTCATCATTGCTAATACCAATCCATACTGCAGTATGGAGGTTGTATTTCTCTTTATATACTGAACAGCAGAATTTAATATTTACAGATTCCTCCTGTGGTGATGAGAGCCATGTAGTGTCAATTTGACATAACACAACTGCTTTTTTTTTTTTTCTCTAAGTGTAGGATACATAAATGACCCAGTCTTCCCTATCAACCTTTGAATAATTGATGTGGCAAAGTTAATAACTCATAAATGAGGTTATACCACTGCCATCATGCTAATGACACTGGCAGTGCAATGGAAAATTTTATCATAGCTGCCTCTGTCAGTGTCCTAGTGTTGCAAAAATTTAAGCCAGGCTGTTGAAAATACCCATGCATTGTTTTCTGCATGATTTCGACACAAATATATATTTTAATTTTAGACAAAAATATTAAGGGTTTTCGGTGCAAGTTACTTCAAATTAGATGAACACTTCCACTAACCAAAACAGATAGTTTTAAAACATTACCATTTGGCTTTATATTATTATATGTTAGTATTATTATATATATTAGCACATTACATGAATATTAAAGGTGTAAGACATTGTTTGTGTTTACTGCTGGGATTGTCAGTGTTATTAAATTTGTTCAGGATCATGGCTTATAAGACCAGAAGGGATCACTGCAGCCTAGTCTGACTTCCTTCACAAAAAACTACAATGCTTCCTTGAATTACTTTCTGTTTGTGCTAAAGCAGCATTTAAAAAGCTTGCCATGGCATACCTGGTAATTATGAATGCAAGTAAATAGGATTCTTATGAAAAAAAATGTTTGAGGTACAAAGAGGTGAAAGGGTTTCACCCAGTCCTCACACAACACTTGAAAACCATGCTTTCTCATAGCTCGAGCTCAAGGCTTTAGTTTCTGGTCCTCTTTTCTAATATCTGGAGTATTTTCTTATATAATTTGTTTATTATTACTTTCTCTTGTAGGAAGGGGATCATCTAATTCAAAATTGCCATCTGTTCCTACAGTTTCTTCAGTGCCTGAGGATTCTGCCTCCAATATGAGGTAACTTCTCCAATTGATCTGAGCAGCTGTGCTGTGGCTCATGTTATTGATATTACAACTGATATTTTGATATCACATAACTTAAGAATGTTCTTTTGCTGATTTTCAATAACTGAGGAAGGTTTCGGAAAATACTGAGTTTTGGATTATTAATTCCTTCTTATGCATGTATATCACTTAAACATTGCCAAAATCTGTATTCCTTTATACAAAATGTGAGTAACTTCCTTCTTTTGTTGCTAATCAAACGTATCTCTCTACTAGCATTACAGACAGGCTTGAGCATGCTTTGGAAAAAGCTGCCCCACTTCTGAGAGAGATTTTTGTGGATTTTGCTCCCTTTCTTTCTCGAACTCTTTTGGGCAGCCATGGGCAGGAGTTGCTGATAGAAGGTACAAGTAAGTTTCCATTTAAAAAAAGGGGGGGTTTTGTGCTTTGTTTTACCTTGGAGACTCAAAATTTCTTAATTTAGAAGCTTTCTTCTTGCCTTCCCAAATGGTGCTGTCCATTGGATTTCACTGCCTCCTGTTCCTTCTGTCTTTAGCCCCCTGAGGTCATTGTCACTGCCTCCTCATCTTTGCCATCTCTGCTACCTCTTTGTGTCCATCTTCCTCAGTTTTCCAACTCTCCTGCTAATTTGTCCCGTGGAAGCTGGTGTACAAAATGTGTTTTGTGAGCTTTGAGAGAAATTTTGGTGTCAGGGTCAACACTTTGATACAAAGTAAAGTATATAGTGTAGAGAGTTGGGTACAAACTTTTGACACTTCTACTAGGATGTTGTAACAGAAGGGTTCTTGGGAACTATGTCAGTGTCAGACTATTCTGGTCTATCTCTCGCACGTGAATCTGCTTCTGGCTTTTTGGTTTCTAATTGGAAGGGAGTTATACAGGTAAGTCAGCAACTTGTCAGTGTGGAGGAGAATTCTCTGGCACATCTGAGAAGATGAGGATTCATGTGCACAGCAGTGATCATGGCTCTTCCTGGTGGAAGGCTGGCATGAAATGGTCGAGATGGAGATGATGAAGTTTTCTTTCTACTGGTGGGTTTCTCTCTGCTTAGAATTGGGGCTCAGTTCTTCAATGCAGATATTAATGTCCTCAATTTAAAAAATTGTGTGTAATGGAACACTGAATTTAGCAGTGCAACACCGGTTTTTCAAGTTTCTCAAAATCTGGCTGTGTCATATAAATTGCTAACTGATTTTTAGAGTGAAATTTTCAAGTTTTGTCCAGTTGAAGAAGTGACAAGAGGAGCTTGTTGCAGCTTCTAGTGATAAGTGCACTCATGATAGAATGTCCCGGTTGCTTAACTTGAGCTGATCACTTGCACATGACCTGTATTTGCACTAACAGATCTAGTTTCTTCCTAGGGAATTAAAGTTCTTTTAAAAACATTTTTCAAACTACTTGTTTCTTGGATTAGGACAGTCATCCTGTTTGTATGCTGAATATGACCATTGTTAGAAACACAGAGTATCAAACACTGCTAAGTGTTTTACTGAAGACTGCTGATATCAAAGTTGAGACTTCATTAAACTTCACAAATTAAAGTTATTTAGTTTAGGAATTTAGCTTGCTTACCATTTGAGGTAGGAAGAAATGGAAGGAAGTGTACCAATTGCTTTCTGTGAGACTCACAAAGATGGGATTCTACTTTTGTAGGCATCATTTTAGCTGATAAACATTTTAATGGAAGCTGCCTTGTGAACAAATTTATTTCATTCATTTAATAAGAAAAACCAGAAAAGCAGTTTATCTCAAAGCTTTATTTTCTAGGGAAGTAAATATTCCCTTTTAGTTACATTTTTTCTTCTCTGAAGATAAAACAATCTGGTTCAAAGTACTTTGACTGTAGTACAGTTATATACATGGATAGATGAGTATTTCATAAATTGGATGAACAAAAAAAAGCAGGATAATCATTGGGTGTGTGTGAACTGTCTGGACAAAAATAAACACACAAAACCAATTTTTGGGCCTAAATCCCAGTTGTAGACAAACCCAAAATAAAATGCGAATACAAATAATACCACTCAAATTAGTTTCTAAACAACTGAAAATATATAATAGGTTACTGCTTGCACTTCTGCTTAGGTTTAGTGTGGGGTTAAGGGTCAAAGTACTAATAAGAGTGTTTGGGATGTCTGCTGCCATGAAACAAAATGGAAACTTGATTGATAGCTGGGGGCTGAAAGGAGAACGCGCAATGGAGAAAGCAGAGGTCATAAAGCCATTTCCCTTCTCTGCATATATAATGACCCAATCCTTCGAGAAATAGCAAAATGTAGATACAGTGGATTAATATAACATATGTTAACCACACTTCTGATCATTTTGACGTACCAACGTTTATGAAACTGAATAATGGGGGTAAGAGTTAGTATTAGCTGCTTCTTTAAGATGGAAGGCACGGAATTTATGATTTCCCTCTCACACACGTACTTTTATTTTGTGCTGATAAAGTACAAAATTGAATGGAAGTTGCATGAAAGTTTCAGTTCTCTTGTTTGTCAAAGTGCTTCTAATCTATTGCACTTCAAAATAGTTTGTGTTAATAGCTGGTGCCATTTAAGCATGCGTTTATGTATCCTTTTTTTCCCTTTTGTAGGTCTTGTGTGCATGAAATCCAGCAGTTCAGTTGTGGAGCTGGTGATGCTTCTTTGCTCTCAGGTGAGGTTTAAGTAACAATGTCTGAAATTGCTCTGTTTGAACACAATTGAAATTACAGATAAAATTTTACTTTAAATTTTACTTTTAATTTAAGTTCATGTGTAATAGGTGAAAAGATAATGTACAAGACCTTTTGATTAAAAAAAAATCGTAGTAATTGTGTCTATTCAAGTGGGGTTTTGTTACCTTGCTCTTGAGCATTTACATAACCTTGAAGATGGTCTGCCTAAGTAATTCTGTGCTGTCATTTTTGTAAGATGAAATAGGATCAATAAAATATTAAAGTTAAAGAAACAGATTGATTTCTGCATCTTGACATGCTGAATCCTCTGGGATAAATAGAATTTTTCCTTTTGTGTAGAGGTTATGAAATGAGTGATAAATACTTTTGAAACCCTGTCATTCCTAATTGATTTGACAAGTACTAAGGATTTGAGAAAAATTTAAGAAAGCAATCCTGCTTGTCATCAGTTTGGGACATTCTACATTCCTAAAGGCAAAGTGATTTTAGATATGTAAGAACTTGAGAATTGCCTGTTCCTGTGGTTTGAGAAGAGACAGACCTTAGGGAACTTTCTTAAAATTATTTGTGCAGTATTAATTGGATTTTTTGGGGGGTTTCTTGCTTTCTTTTTTTTTTTTTTTTTTGTAATTAAATGGAAGGCTGTTTTTATTGAGCCTTTCTTTTGGTGCCTTAAAATTATACCTTTCTGGTAGTAAATTCCCCTACTTAAAACTTTAAAATAGCCTTTTTTAATGGGAATGGTATTGGTCTAGAGGTCAAGGGTTCTGACCCATTTCAAAACCTTTGACCTTCATTTACAACCCCTATGGTTTGCTTGCCTGACGAATAAGGATAATGCAAAATTAATGTTTCTTCACATCGATTTATTCGTTTTAGTGCCTATATTGCCAAATTTATTTAGAGTGTGCTGATAGACATTTCATGAATACAAATGAAAGAATCATAGAAGGTGTGAAAAATCGATAGTCTACATTGTCAATAAAGTGCAATAAGAACAATTACTTCTGGAGATTACACCTAATAGATTTTACAATGAACTAGTGAAGAGTAGTTATGTTTTCTAGTGAGGTTATTATTAATGAGTGTAACCAGAACTTTGCTCATCTAGTTTTCCATCTTCCTCAGGAAATACAGTATCATTTTACCCTGGAAGGAATTTAATATTCCTTATGGAACTTTTGGAATTTAGAGTTTGTTATTTTACATATTGCAATACTGGAAGTGAACATTGTTCACAACTTCTAGAATATGAACTTGCAGCTGATTTAAATTAGAAAAGAATCTCTGCTATCAAGAAATCCATATAACAAATTTTACTGTTCATTCAGGAATGTGTTAAAGTAGAAACTAATCCAAGTATTAAATGTGTGTCTGACAACTTGGTATTACCATTTAAAAAAAAAATTAGTTTTTGGAATCCATGCTGCTAATATCAATAATTAGTGCTTGACCTTTCCCTTTTTTTTTTGGTGTGGTAATCTAATCTTTCTTAAAGTCATGTTGTGCTCTGTACTGTACGTCACTCGTTTGGTTTGGGGAAGTGGAAAGGATAAGGAATAAATGACGTGCTCTAATGCATCTATTTGTCATATGTGTCACAATGCCACTTAATGCTAATCTAATCAAATTGAAGCTACCGTGATTGCTTAGCAGTGCAACTTGCACAGGCTGAGATGGTTCTTTGTGGAGTAGTAGAAATAAACCAATAAAGTCACAAAGATCTCAAAGTCTTTTTAAAGTTACATAGCAGCTGTAATTTTTGGCAGAATATGAAAAATGATGTGAGAAATGAATCTA
The DNA here is from genome assembly GCA_013399195.1 of Dicrurus megarhynchus. Lineage (NCBI taxonomy): Eukaryota > Metazoa > Chordata > Aves > Passeriformes > Dicruridae > Dicrurus > Dicrurus megarhynchus. The sequence continues at coordinate 1,540,277 of VXAD01013580.1, read as the reverse complement.
AAATTAGCTCCAGATGTATACAGATTGTTCTGGGGTGATAATTACATTTTTCACTTTGAATTTTCCTAATTCAAAGAGGTCAGCATGGCAATCACAGAAGTGATTTATTTTGTTAAGAAGTGAACTGTCTTTTGCTACATGAAAGCTTGAGAGATATGAAATTGAATTTCAAGCCGACATTTTACAGATACTGGGAGGAGATGGGGTTGAGCTTGATTGATTTTTTTCTTTTTTTTCCCCTTCTTTTTATTTTCTTTTTTTTCCCCTCAAGATAGGGTGGGAAATGAAGTGATATCCTTTTGCTAAAATTTTAATTAATTTTTAAGAGGAGATGGAGAGGATGCAGTGCCAAAGATCAAAAGATCAGGTCAAAAAACAGTTTTTAATCACATAAATAATGTGGTATAGTTACGAAGTAAGTATCTGCAAATTTGATTTAAAACTTCACAAATTTGTCAGCCATCATTGTATGAAATTGAAAGATTGCTCTGATTAATCTTTGGTGTTCTTTATGATAACCTGTTCTCAAAATTCATTTTAAGCATTGTAGATATGATGTAAGTGCTTGGATTGTTTTCTGAAGCACCTGACATTTTTCTGATGTTTATTTAGATCTGTGGCTGAATTTTTTTCTTCCGCAGAAGTGGAAAATGGAATAGTAATATCCTACAATTTTTTCATAAAATTGTGATGATAAAGCTCTTTAATAGGTGAAGTGATTTAAAAAAAAATTCAAGTGGTACCATTCTCTGAAAGTATTTGTGACGCCTGATTAATTTCTTTTCTCATTTAAAATTCATGTATTTAGGCATATGGAAAAAGACCCTGATTTTTTGGTTTTGTGTTTGCATGTTGATATATTGCTTTCTGTATAACACAAGGTAAAAAGAGAAACAGGTGGTTTGAGAGACAGACAAAAGGCTTTTTCTAAGACAAAAACAATTGTGCTTTTTGATAGACACGCTACATTTTGAGACATGTCTCTGTGTGTGTACTTACATTTCTATAAATCTATCAAAACATAAAGAATCCTTCATTTAATATTACTGCAAAGTGTTCCTGCTTATTTGACATTAATATCATTTTTGAAGGAATCGACGTTGCATTCAAGGCCACTTTATAAAAGCGTTGTGTTGCTCATCCTAATTCAGTCTGACACACATTCCAATAACACTACCTCCCTTCTAGGGTTTAAAACTAAATTTATGGCTGAGCATTGTGAAGTGCATCATTTAAAAATGGTTTCAACCCAAAACATCTAATAAATAAATAATGTGTATGGCTACTCAGTAGCAGACTTTCCAGACTAGAAATCATTCCATCGGATACTCAACAGTCCACTATCGGAGAGGGCTGTCAGATAAATCTTATAGTAGCTGCATTCATGTCCTGTAAATCACATGTTATTGTCTGAGCCTTCTGCCAGGTCATCTATTCTTTTCCCATTTATCAGAAATGCATAGAGTACAGTGAACCTAGAAGCACCATCTCGTCTGGCCTGGCATCCTGTTGGGGTAATTAAACCAGCTGAAAGAGAGAAGTCCTCTTTCTGTTCTCCTGTCTAAATGAGTGACATCAGGATGTTGGAGGTGCTCATATGCAGTTGTGAGACAAGACTTCTGCATGGGGATACTGATGTCACCCCTGAAGAAAGCATTTTTGTCTAAAAGGGCTCTCTCTCCATGCCTAAAACTCAAAGGGGCATGAATAAATTGAGTGCGTATCCATAAAGCATAAATGCTACTCTTCTTCCTTTCATTTGTCAGATATTTTCTTGAAATACATGACTGAGTAGGAAAAGCTGTGGTCTTCCCTCCTCTCTCATGAAAGGATTAAAAATATTTATCTCTTGCTCACATGCATGAAGCATTTGTCTGATTATTGTCACTCCGAGGTGAAAAGGTACGAAATGGGTGAGATAGGTTCCATAATTTTCCTTGGTGGCTTTGAATTTACAGAATTTCTGGCACTTGAAAGATGCTGCTTTCTGTAGTAAATCAACTGAATCATCAGGGGAGTATGTGTTAAAGAACTAATTAGGTGGCTCTTCTCAGATTCATCTTTGACTTAAGAGCGTAATGTTCTAGACTATCAAATAAACCTCCGCTAACTGCCTCAAACACTGCTCAGCTCTTGGATAATTTTCTAAAATTGGTGGAATGCCACCCAACCTGTTTAAAAGGTTACAATTGAAATTAATGAATACTGCAACAACTTCTTTGACCCCTCTGCCACCACTGCCCACACATGTGCTTGTTCAAGGTATTCTGATTCTTGGTTCCTCCTTCCTTTATCCAGTGTTTTTTCAAAAGGACTAAAGGCACACTCTTGATAGCTGATGGCATACCTGATAGCTGATGTAAAACCAAGACCAACGTTTCAATACATTTAATCTCTAGATATTTTATCTTCTGGAAATATTGGTATGATATATTGCAATGCAACTACATAACCATAGCTATTAGATGTATATTGGGCCTTGATAAAGTATGTCTTTCATGTGCAGATGGAAGTATAAACCCTAATATTCCAAATTTTTTTTGTGGGCAGAGATAGCATCTCCTCATATGGCCCAATGAAATATAATTATGGTTGAACATTGTCATGTGTAGCTCTGACAGTTTTTGGAGGTTTACATATGCATTTTAAAAATACAGCAGAGACTGATTAGTAGTATTAAAACAGATAAAAATTACACTGTGAAAGTTGTTCTTACTACCCTTATAGGCAAACTTCAGGTCTTCAGCTCTCTTTCTTTTTTTTTTTTCTTGTCTAACTTAGTTATCACTGCTTAAGTGGTGAAATTTTTGCCACGGGTATTTCTTTAGTGTGATATTTCGTATGCTACTGAATCCCTTTGCTGGCAGATTCTGGTGCTCACAAAGAAGTGAGTGTGCATCTCTTGCATGGGCAGCCTCTTGGTCATCTCATCTCTCTTACTTTGATAAGGAATCTTAATTGAGCAATACCAACATGTTCCATGCCCCCATACAAACTATATGATACCATTATTTTCCCTAAGGAAGAGCAATAGGATGGTAGTTATGATTAGGAATTTTTCAGCAGAAACTTTTCACACCCTCCTTCCTCTTCCACCCCATGGCTTAAGTGTTTGTGGAATGCAGTGGGATCTTCAGGCTTTATGAGTATCCTCTGCTCAGAAAAAAAGCTCTGTATCAATGGTCCAAGTTCATTACCTCAGGAATGGATTTCTGCAGTGTGTTCTAAATGTGGCAGGCCTTTGAATTGCTTGGAGATTTCAGATGATGTAGAAGATGGCAGGTTTTCAGTGTTGGTTGAGAGAACACATTATGCTGATGCCCTGTGATCTGCACTGGTTCCTAATTTACTTCTAAGTGCAATTTGATGTGATGGATCACTATAGTGATTGCTATAAAGTTTTAATTGAATGGACCATAGGTTATCTAAAGACCAGTGTCACTATGATACCAGATTCATCAAAACTCTTTAGCAATATCCTGATTTAGATATGAAGAGAATAAATGCTCTTTGAATACTTTTTATGTGCCAGAAGTATTAGATGATGACATTTTAATCACAGTAATGTTCTTCCATTGAATCACTTAGTTGTAACAGCTGAAAATAAGTTTAAAAAATATTTGATAATCCTTTAGATATGTGATTAAAAAAATATGTATGTTTTGGCATAAAGAGTAGATTTTGTAGGGATTTTGTAAGCTGTCAGATGATTTTCTATCAACTGTAATACATGCTCTAATTTCCTTTTAAAAGCCATTTAGAAGATATCAGGAGTGGAAAGGTTTTCTTTTTATACAGTGTGAACTTCTGCCAATAGGATCTTTGTTTGTATCAAAGATTAATGTAGCTTTACTTAAGTTAAAAAAAAAAAAAAAATTCCACTTCAGTGATAGATTGCTTTATTGATAAAATGGCTAGAAACATAACTTTATCAGGCAAATGAAAGTGATTTAGATCTTAACACACAAAAATTGAAAAAAGAGCTTACCAAAGTCTAAGTTGAGAAGTTCAGGGGTAGATTTTGCATGAATCATGCCTGTAGGTGTTTGCCTTGTGCCTTGTATTGCTAACTTTCCTTGAAATGTTGTGCCAGAAACTTTATAGTGCACTTTTGTCTTTATTCATTTATTTATTTATTAAAAAAATCTTATTTATTTATTTAATTGCTTGTGCTCTTTTGAAGAGTTTGAAGATTGGAAGAATATTTGCTAGCCTAGCTTTTTGTAGAGATGAGGTGGCTGTGGAAGGGAGATTATTCAAGATCATCTTACTCTACTGTGTGATGCCATGATAATTTTTTGTCTTTTCTGTTATACCCCTTTTATATACCTTTTTATAGCTTTTTGTATTCTTAGTGTCTTTTAGCCTACATTCTTAGACTTATTTTGTTAAGCTAGGAGACTAAACATCTTAGACGCCTCGTAGTTAGGGATCAGAGTGCCCCAGACACCAAGGTCCTCTCCAGAATACATTTTGTAAACTGAGATAGAACCATCCAGGGGAAGGTTCCTTGGGGAGGGGGCTCACTCGAGCCTCTCACTGGGGAATCTTTGATAGATATGCTAATTAGTAACACCTATAATGTGATACCACATCTTTGGTGGGGTGTGCATTGCGGTGTGCATTGAGGTGCATTTGACCTGGACATGGTGCATCTAAGGATCCTTCAAATAAATACAGAGGTAAAATCCCTTTTTCCTTTCTAACTGTGCTTGATTCTTGATTTTAAGACCAGGAAAAGGCATCAGTGGATTATTTAGATTGTTAAGCTGCTCAGATCTGCTTCATACCAAGTGGATCCAGGCGCATTAATAAAACTGTGTAAATCTTAACTTTTGAAAACATGGGATTGCCAAGCATGTTATTAATTGTTATGCAAGTAGCAGTAGGGACACTTCTAGTGCAATTTAGTAACAAATATTATATGGTCCTTGTAACTGGAAAACAAAATAAAAGTTCTTTATCCTAATCTTCTTTAGGATGCCCCTGGATGGAAAGTAGTTGGGAGAGATCCGTTGAGCTTTATGTATAGTGCTACTTATGATATTTTCATGAAGAGATTTTACATTATAAACGGTTTTCTCCTCAAAAAATCTTGTTATTCTTTTTCCCCTGCAGTGTATATTTTAATCTACAGTGGCTTAGTTTCACAGGATGGAGACTGTGGTCAGAGCCAGGGAGAAGGAAAGGTAGATCCCACAGTAGCCAGTGGCCATGCTATCACAGTATTCTCCTGGGACAGAAGAGATTTAAGTTCAATTAATATTTCATGTAACATTTATTATCACCAGGTAGAATAATCTGTCTGAAAAATTTCAACATATCTTCACAAAGTACCTATAGTCCAGGTGCTCAAGGGCATTCAGCAGTCATGTGGAAGAGTCCAGTTTTGAAAGAAATTAAGTTTTCTCAATCTGTAAAAGCAACATTGTGATTCACCTGTGTTGTCCTCAGTTGCCATTTCCTTTTTTTTGTTGTTGTTGTGATATATGAAGACATCAGTTCTCTTCTGTAGGGTCTTGGGGGTAAAATGTAGGGTTTCTACATTCTCTTGCATTGCAAGACACTTGATATAAGCACAGTCAGCTCTTTGGCTAGTGGTCAGCAGGATTAACTCTGGAGAGAGTGAATGAAAGTCCTGGAAGGTGTGGGTGGGCACTGGCTGTGGCATCCAGCTCGTTAAATGTGGTCCTTTGGTGTTTGGATTTTAGATACTGTCTTGTCAGTAAGTTTCCTTCTAACAAAGCAGAAGGTTACCTTAATGAATCTGTTCTCTAGATCGCCTGGGTTCTCCCTTACACTGATATATCTGGGGTTTTATGCATAGTGTAACTTCTTTCCTTCCTGAGTGGGAGTTTTTCTTCCATCTCTGAAACCTGAGGATTTCAGTTTGGGTGCTGAAAACATATATTGACAACTTTCATGCTTGGTATTTGTCACTGAGCAGAGTACTTGGAATAATTACAAATGGTTGACATGTGCTATGGATATTTTGCTGCTTGCTTCATTGAACTATGTTATACATTTGAAGGGTCTGAAACTGAAGATCAGATTGGTAGATAACTGTCTGAAGTGCAAATCTGATAAGATTGAAATAAATGGAAACAGCTGGGAAAACCTTTCCTTTGAACTGGAGTATGTTGAAATTACATTTAAATTAGCTGCATTATTTTTTTTTCTTCTGACTCAAGCAGGATATAAATTTTGTTTCTCCAGAACTAGATTATTGTAATACATTCTGTGTGAAACTCCAGGATAATGTAGAAGTTGTCTGTTGGAACTTCCCCCCTACTCTGATATCCTGTTGCTAAGTTGTTTGAGAGTTTAATTGCCTATACTTGCCTGTTGAGTGCCATGGAATTGCTTGGAGAGCACCCTAATATGTTTAAGTAGGAGTTTCTTTCAAACTCTTATTCTTAAAATCGCTAAGGTTCACACTTCACTACACTTAAGATCTGCTTGAAATCTGTCTTTTCCCTTAGGTGTAGTTGTTGGCTTCGGGAATATTGTGCTTTTGGTATGGCTTATAGATAGGCCATTTAAAGTGTCTGTGTCCAACACTGACTAAATTTTAGAAACATTAATTGTGATAGACTCATGCAAGAAATAATATGTCATGAAGTGACTGGATGTATATTGCCAATTTGCTTAGTAGTAGAAATTAAAGAAGTTTGTAACTTTGCTTTTGCCTTAAGCGTGAAAATAGGTTGGAATGTATTGGGGATTATTTGCCAATAGTGCATAAATAATAAGTGATCTTTTCTTGACTTAGTGATGCAAGAAGCACTTGGTAGTTGTATCCTGGCAGGTAGTAGTCTCAGTAGTTAAAATGTGTTTGCTTTATCTCCTTACATCTTTCCATAATACTTAGTCTAGGAGGATGTTTTAAGGGTTTACTCATTCTCCAGTTTGGAGATGAAATGTATGATGTGGGATTTTAAGATGAGCAAAAACTTGTGGTCTTTGGTTTATGCTACACAACTGCTTTCCAGGAAGGAATTGTGAGCTTTGTGGTTTTGAACAAAAATTTTAAAAATACATTTCTATGAAAAAAAGTCAGCAGGGGTCCTTGTATATTAGACTAAGAAAGTGTGTAGAGAGGTACAAGCAGATAGGTGTAGTAAAGCTGTGACATTTTTGTTTGGAGTGATGTGGAGCATTGTTTCTTGTGACTATCCACTTGGAGGATTCAACGTGACTTGCAGGCTTTGGGTAGAGAAATGGATAAAAGATGGGGTTAAAAACCACAAAACCATTCTTAGAAACAGTTTGCCACACTGGAGTGGAGAGAGATGAACTTTCCGAAGTTGTTTTTACTAAAACAGAATTCTGTGGCAAAAGTGAGCATTTTTCCTCCCCGATTTTCTTTCTTTTTTAAGTACAATCGTTAGTGGTTCTATAGACTTCTCATATATTATAAGCTCATATGAAGAAAAATTCTCTCATGAGTTAAAAAGTATTTACATTTGGTCAGAAATTCAGGACATGGTGTGAGTTTAATGGAAAACACACCTTCTACAGCTAAAATTATTAGCCCTTAAAGCTGTGTTGCTGAGAATATGTTTGATTAATGTATACGTTTTTATGTCTAGGGAGGAGAGTGGACTGTCTAATGTAAATGTGGATCTTGGGAGTGGGATAGGGGAATAGGACAGCTTCATTTCCATTAATGTACAGTGCTGCAGATGTTCAAAACCAAGGGAACATAATTTAGCTACAGAAGGAAGACTTTTCTAAAGAAAAAAGGCATCCTGTTGCTTCACCAGCACACTAGGACTTAAAAAAACACCACCATTTAAGGTGAGTTTTGTGCAGCGAGAGCACACCCTGTGGCTTGGCAGTCTAGTCAGAAGGATGATACCATGCTGACTTTATAACTAGATCTTTGAACAATATTCTCATGGGTGGTAAATGCAAAACAAAGTAATATCAACTGGCACTTAATTCTGTGAGCTCCCTGCTGGTGGGGCTCTGCACTGAAATGGAACTCTTCCTGACAGGAAGTCAGCTGCGAAGTGTGGAGACCTCTGAAAATAAAGTGTGCTTTAATTTGACACCCTGCTGTTTTACAGCTAGTCTGTTTAATTTGAGACTATGGAAAGAGGGTTAGTGCAGGGGAGGGGTATGAGATTATGGAAAGTTCAGTGAGCAGCAATGCTTGTTGCTGATTTAATACTAATTACAAATATGGGAACTTTTTTGTTCGTGTTAATAAACCAAATAATGTGTCTCTGTTTCCAAGCAAAACTGCTTGGGTAACTCAGGATCTGGGGAGCTGTGCCATGTACTGGAAGTTCTACCTGGAGAAACTTTGTATAGTGCTGCTGTTAAGTTTTTTGTCTAACTTGCACTCTTATTTATATGCATCTGTGTTTTTGCCTATCTCTGCAAATGGGAAAAAACCCCTACATTTGTCCCATCAAAGATTTTTGACAATGTACTAACTTTTCCATAAATATTTTGCGATAACTTAAGTGATAAAAACTCGTAATTCAGGTTATGCAGCAATCACGATGTTTTGGTGCATGAGTGTTAGGTGTTAGATCCTAGTTCAGAGTCAATTTGATTCAGAAGAAACAGCTGGATTTTCCAGTGCTCTTTGAATAGTTCCAAAGGCATTTATTTCCATTCCTATGTAAAACCAAAATGGTTATATTTTTCTTTTGTGCAATTGGCTTGGTGATGCAGGTAAGGATTTGCAGTGAAAGGAGCAGAAAATTATTATTTATCATGTTTGTTGTAATGACAGATGAGAATAGAGCCCTTTGTTGCAATATGTTGTGTATATATTATATTTTTGTGTAAATAAAGACAATAGATGTAGGATGAGGAAGGGAACCTGGTATGCAAGTGGAGTGTACTGTGAGAGACATGTTTTTCTGGTGGTTTTTTTTTTTCCAATTGATTTAGCTTCATTTTCTCTAAATCTTTTAAGAAAAGATCTGCATTAGGATAGGATTGCCTAAGGGAATATCAAGGGACAGGTTTGGACATTCTGTGTTGTGGGTGAAGAGGTGGGATTGGCTTACATACGTGAGTTTCCTTCCCACAAAGGTACAGTGATAGCAGGAATCTTGGTCATCGTGTGCACGCATTCTTTGTGAGAGTTTAAATAGAAACCAAGCTACATTTCGGGAAAAGGGTAATACAGAATCACGGAATCAGAGAAGGTTTGGGTTGGAAGGGTCCTTAAAGATAATTTAGTTCCAACCCCCCTGCTGTATAAAAGGGCTTATGGTTCCAAAACCAGAGTTCACCATTTGTAGTATTTCTTTATTAGTTAAATTTATTTATTTGAAGCTAAGCACATCGAGCAGGAAGGTTGCTGCTATTTAGTGGTGATGGTGGATATTGCCATCAGTAGGACCAGTCCAGCACTACTGGTGCAACTGTGCAGCACTGGGTATGCTGGGATTTTCTTGTTCTTATAATTTGTAGTCTACCTTAAAAGACATTTTCCTTCCTGTTCAGTGGTTTTGCAAAATCTCAAATTGCAATCCCAGTTAAACAAAAAAGCACTGAAATCAAGGGTCAGTTGTGTTATGCTCCTGCTATTCCTCGATTTGTTTCCTTTGTTCATGAAGATTATGCTGGCATTGCAACTTAATTATTTGGATCTCTTCCCTTTGTTCATCTTATGTTGTCGCTTTTCCTCACATCTGCTTTTCTGACTCATCTCCTTTGGCTTGAGAGTTTTGTGCTTCACATTGCTGCTTATTTACAGAACTGCTTGGTACTTTGATTTCTCAATTAATTTTTTGGATTCCTGTTCTTCCCGAAGCTAGTCTTTCATCTTGGCATTGGAAATAGCCGATGGTTAAAGAACCTGGAGAGGAAACTGCAGTGGAGAAGGTTTGCTGCTAGATGAACTCAAACCTGACCCCTAATTTTGTTTCATGAGGCGTCATGGCAACAGCCTGCTAGTGGGAGAGAGAAAGGGAGAAGCTGCCCAGGGAAATTGCTTCCTCCATCAGAAACTGGGGACCTGAAAGCAGCGATCCACTCATTCGTTTTTTTCCCCCAGTTTTTCATACTTTTTTGAAACTAGATACAAAAATGAAGTTTATGGGTTTTGATCAGAGAGATGCAGCTTTTATGCTGTGATAATTATTACTGATATGATTTTATTTATGCAGACAGTGATATTTTCATAATTTTATATGAATTTTGGATTCAATTAAAGTTTTGTTTTATTGCGGTTTTAAGAATATTTGTTGTAACCATAAATTATGGCAACTGCAACCTATTTTGAGATTTTTTTGGCTGTGTGTAATTGTTAAATATTGTATGTGCTGTAACATTTTCAGTAGTATATCTTTCATAACAATGCATTTTTTTAGGATAGATGTGTGTCCTTTGTAGAGAAGGCTACAGTTGTCACTTTGAGAGTAATCTCATAGCATAAAAGGCATTGTCTGACAAGCTGACAGTTATTTCTGTGGTATTTTTGCTGAAGAACCTACTACTTAAGTATGTAACTCCAGCTCTACATGTGTATAATTTATTTTCAGAATCTATAAAAGCTTACTGTGACTTGAACTCTAACTTTTAAGCATTGGAATTAAACTCTCATTATAGTTTTAGGCATTTACCACTAACAACATAATACTAGTTTATAGGAAGCTCTGTTTACATGGAGTAACCCACATGGTTAAACAGCAGGGAGTCTTCTGCTTTTAGTTAAAAACCTGCTGTTTCTGTATGGCTTATTTACTACTTCTTTAATTCTTAATGTAGTGTGCTGTGGAATTGGGCATACAAAAGTCAGCAAAGAGTTCTGTTTTCTGCGTCTAAGGTTATTACTTGCTGTACAATAATAAAGGCACTATTTTATTGGGTTAGTTGTAATTAACTTCAGCACTAGGCATTGATATAAATCATTCCTAATCTGTTTTCTTTGCATTTTCATTCTTTTAAACTGGTTTAACATAGCTTCTTTCTGTCGTCCTTTTACACGAGGACTAGAGTTGTAATTGCTTTTTTGAATTAGGCTGTCAGAAGCTAATGTGCATGTTGGTCCAAGAATTGATTAAGGAACACTAATGAATTTCATATAGCACTTTTAAAAGATTTGTAATAAATACTCTCTAGCGGTGATCTGTTATAACATTAGAATTCAATACAGTGTTGTCATGCTGTGCAGCTGGGAAAATACTTCAGTATAAGTAACTTTGATTCGGTTTCATAGTTAAAATAGCAAAGAATTTTGTGGTTATTAATAAAAAAAATGTCATGTTCCAACTTTTCCCCAGAGTATATTTTGTGAAAGTAGCTATTGTTATTATAATCTCTGTTTCTGTGTTTGATAAAACAGAGCAAAAGATACTGAAACAGTGTTAGTTTTCATTTTTCTGCTTAGTCTTAATGTTTGATACCACATGGTTCCTGTGCCGTTCTGACTGATTTATCAATACACAAGTACTGCAGCATGTTCAGTTGTTCCTCAGCAGCACAGGTTTGAAACAAGAATGTAATTTGTTCTTTTCAGTCAGTTGTGCAGCACTGAACGTGTTTGTTTCTTGAATTTCTTCTTTTTTCAGGGGTAGATAATCACACATGCACCATCTCAGTCCGCCTTTATGTATGGTCCATTAGTTTGATATGAGTGTGTTTGGGATATTTTCCCACGTCAGTGGGTGTGGTGTTATACCTTCACTTGAGAAGCTCTCTCATCTAGTTAATTTTTACACAACTTTCTCCTAGAAGACTCATTAAAATTTTCAATACAAAGGCTTCAGTTGTGTACTGTCACCGGCAGACTTTTTGACGAAAAGCAATGTCTTTTTTAATGGAATGCTGGCAGTAAATACTTTTTATTATAACTGGGTGTGTTTGATAGTTTTAAAAGACTTAGAAAAATAATTAGCTCTTTTATATAGTTCTAATGGCAGCCTTGCAAGTTTCCCCTGGAGCAGTCTCTAATGAACAGGCCTTGATTTTTCCAGTTGGGCTTTTACATTCCCAGAGGACTTGACTTCAGACCTTGAAGGGCAGCAGCTGCCATTTGTCTTGAGCCCGGAGTTGCCAAACAGACAGACCATGTACTAATAGGACACATTTGTACAGCCGGAGTATGTGGGACCCCGATAGAGCCCTAATGATGATCATCTGTTGAGAGCTTGTAGCTGGCCAGGGTTAGAGTAACTTTTATCACCCTTATTGAAATCAAAACCTCTGTATTGATTAGTGAGATAGCTTGGCTTGTTACATAGATGCCATGTTAAAGCTTTCATAGAGAAGCCTTTGTTTGAATTTCTGTAAATCCAAGCCTGTTCGATAAGGTTCTTTGCGTGACAAGAGGTTCTGAATTTTTAGGATAGTAGTAAATATTTTTGGAAGTTCTCACTTTGTTTCAGGATTCAGCAACAGTGGTGATGTTCTATAGACAAAGGGCCATGAAAATATTTATTGAAATTTTTTTTCTCAGTTTCTGATAGTTCTTTCATTATTTGTTTATGGTTTTTAAATTTTATTAGAGCATACACGTATGTCTGTATATATACTGGGTAACTATCTCAAATGTATTTTCATGTTATTTTTATATTAATTTATGTCAGGTCTTTGTGAAATGTTCCTCTTTTGTAAGTGCTTGGCATGTGCTAATTTCGATACTAAATTGCTGCATGGTTTCTAGATATGATTTCCCATAACTCCATGTTGCTTTTAATTTTTTTCAGTGGAGTTTTGTAGATTAAAATAACTGAAGCATGCCACAACCTTTAAAAGTAATTTATGTTTGCAGATATTCTGCTTAACATGCAGTCTAACTTTTTTTAATTATGAAGAACCCAGCTGAGATATAATCTACTTTTCACTCTGTGTTCTTTATTGCTGAGTTCATTCAAGCCTGTAGTGGATGTGGTGCTGAGAGAGTGCTGACACCAAGTGCAAACACTGCTGAAAAGTTCTTGATAGTTTACTTTAGGCACTTAAAGATTAGTGTATCTCTCTATGAACAAGTTTTTCATGCAGATTTGACCTTTACTCTAGGATATAATATGTCTCTTAGTCATATGTTAACACGTTTTCCCACCCTGCTCCTTAGTGCTCCATTCATAGTTGTCAGTACCAAAGTCATCCTTCTCCTTTGTTTCATAACCAAAATAAATTATCAAAACTCCACCAGCTTTATGGGAAGGATGGATTAGTGAAGAATTTTCTCTTTTTTGCCTGCTGATGAGCATGTGTTTGAACTGCTAGATAGAATCCTTAATTGTAATTCTACAATGTTAAACTGTTTAGAAGGATGTTTTTGTAAGATTCTGGGAAAAACGAATTATTAAGGAGCATGCATATATAGATATATATATATATATGAATAAGAGCAGCAGAACAGTTTGCTGCAGTTGGAAATAGAGCAGTTTTCATCTATTGGAAATGTTTTAAATACTCTGTTCAAGATCCATGGTTAATCACTTAGCCATCAGAGCAGGTGATGGGTTGGTCTTGCAGATGTTTGTATATACCTTGAAGAACGTGTGTTTTGGGGTATTCACAGAATTGTAGAATGGTTTGAGTTGGAATGGACCTTAAAGAACATCTAGGTCCAACACCCCTGCCATAATTGTTTCAAATATGATTATATTACTTTACCAAGAGTGTATAGGTGAGGAGCAATATGTCCATTTGCTGCCCTGCAGGCAAGCTCTTCAAGTTACAAACCAACAAAAATATGTATCAACAAAATTTTCTTGGCATTTGTTTGAGTGATTACAGTTTAGGAGTGGTTGTATTGGGCTAGAGAAAGGCTCCACTTTGCTTCTTGTCCTGTCTCCGACTATAGACACAAAGAGATGTTCAAAAAGAATAAAATAGGACTAGCAAGTGTGATACCCTTCCACTCTCTTCACTGCTCAGGGTGTTTTCTGAATTGGATGCAGTTTCTGTGTATTTAGTCGATATTAATGTATTTATTTTCTTGATGTGTACTTGTTCAGTCTCCTCTTGATCCTATTGAACTTTTAATCACCGTGACATGCTTTTGGTGATAGATTTTTTACACACTGTGTAAAGAACCACCTGCATTCTTTGTTTTGAAGGTGGCTCCTGCTATCTGTTGCTTGTAGAAAAGGCTTTTTGGGTGAATTCGAGGTTCCTGAAGCATTTGATCTGAACAAGGATACTCAGAATGGGTAGGAAGCCAACAACAAATGGAAAATATGACTGATCAATAGAGGTGATACTGGAAAAATTTTAAAGAACTTCACTTACCTGATCATGCCATGTGATTAGAGATACACCTTGCTTTTGAAAAAGGAAATAAGAGGATAAAGTAGTGTAAAGGACTTTTAAATACATCTGAAGACTACACATAAACACACACATACACAGATACCTGCACACACACATGTAGGTGCAATAAAATAAAATGGGACTTACAAGTACTAAAGACTGTTGGCTACACTGATGTTGTTGCTGGTTATGGTCTAATGCAGGCTGCGGTGTTTTGTATGTCGTGGCCTTTGGTTATAGTCTAATGCATGTTGTTGGTCTTTGTGTTTCCTAGAAAAAAAGTAAATGTAGTAAATTATGAGTTTTATTAGAGCATTTGGTGCTGTCATACAACTGATCATTAGTTAGAGTTAATTAAAAAACCCCACTGTAAAATAGATTAAATAACCCCAGCATTACTCAAATGGGACAACAGGTCACAATATCAACCTTGAGGGAGATTTTTAGTTTCTGAAAGGAAGGGTTTAAGACCACTACTGTTCAATGTTTTTGTTTAATGACCCTTGTGCACTCAGTAAGAATGTGCTAATGAAACTTGTTGATGATATAAAATTAAAGCTATAGATGACTGGGACATAATTTTGCTCACTGCAGAGTTGTGCTGCATAGAAGGGAAAGGTAATATGTTATTCCATGCAAAATTATAATTCAGATGGGGTTTGAAGCACCATTTCAGGAAAGGTTTTAGTCCTTGCCTAGAGTACTTATGGACCTGTTTATAGTTCTCTTAGGAAATAGGTGAAACAATAGTGAGTTAGCAAATTTCCTTATCACAGTATTTGAATAAAATGTGATTTCTAGTTTATCTCCTTATGATGGTGATTTTTCACTGGAGCTATTTGTGATAGTGTCTAGTGCTTCTTGGTTTTCCCCCTGCTTCACTGTTGAGTGTACAGTGACCAAAAGCATTAGAAGGAGATGATGTCTCTTGGTCACTAAACATTTACAGCCGTGGGAGATGATGGTCAATTACCTACAGCTTAGAACAGGTATGAAATTATCGACTCGGTTGATCTTCCCTTATAGTCCTTCCTCAGAAAAACGCTGAAATGTGTTTTGTAGTTATTTAGTTGCATTAGTGGTTGAGTTTGAAGCTTTTAACATGTTTTTTCCCTAGTACCTTTGGGAGATGGATAACTAAGATGTTGATATAATAATGCAATATGTGTACTGAGTGTAATTGTTTGAGAGTGAACGTATACTGTGGGGAAATATTGAATGGATCATGAAAGATGAAAACCATTAGTCTTTTCTTTCAACTATTAAAATAAGCTTTAGGGTGTGTTCAGCTGTGATTTATGAAATTGTTTAGACTAACACCTTCTTTGATGATGTCTGATGTAGAGAAAAATGCTGAAAAGTATTGTGATAAATGCACTTTCTTTTCAATTTTGGCAGCCTCCATCTTCACCAATTAAATTTTCAAGTATTGTTGTGAGCTCTTTAGAGAGCAGAACAACAGATGGACAGTGTCATTAGTGGAAAAAACTATTTTGCTTTTCTTGAGTTTTCTCACACTTTAGCTAAAAGAATAGTTTCAGTTATCATCATATAAAGCTAAATATTTAGAACCTGATACTGCATTTAAAAATCTCTTTGAAGGATTATTTGCATATGCTATTTTGTTTGAATATTAGAAACTACAAAAGGCTTTTTTTGTTTTCCACTAGAATACATTTATAATTAGTGATGAATAATACATCACAAGTTCCAGTTACAATTACTCTGCTTTTAATTCTGACTCCTTGAAAATTGTAATACATTGTTGCAGCTTAAACATGATGAGCATGATAAACATGATAAGCATATCTTGGGCCTGGAAAGACAGACCAAGAAATCAGAGTTATAATCTCTCCCCTGCTTTTGAAATTCAGAAATACTTTTTTTTTTTTGGGTGGGGGCACAGGAGCAGGATTCAAGTTGTGAATAATAACAATAACACTGTTTTAGTGTGTGTCTGATCAAGCCTTTGTCTCACTGATTGAGAGGTAATTCTGCAACACTGAGCAGTAAAAAATGCACTCTGACACTGTGTATTAAAAACCTCCTACATTCAGAAATCTGAAATTTAAGACATATTTGCAGTTTTGAACTTTTTGCCTGCCTTGGA
Organism: Dicrurus megarhynchus; assembly: GCA_013399195.1. Classification (NCBI taxonomy): domain Eukaryota; kingdom Metazoa; phylum Chordata; class Aves; order Passeriformes; family Dicruridae; genus Dicrurus; species Dicrurus megarhynchus. The sequence continues at coordinate 1,523,935 of VXAD01013580.1, read as the reverse complement.
GCTGATGAGAATTTTTAAAATAACCACAGTGGCAGAAGTACCGATGTGGATAATCATTAGGATTATTATTCATAGAACGAAGAGTAAGAAATCAAGGAAGCTGATGTGTAAAAGCACATGAACCTTAACTATCTGTTTGCTGCAGAATCAGTGTTTTGTATTAGATTAGAAGAGTTGAAGAGTTGAAATCAAGAGCTGTATTTGTCCTGTTCTGTCAAATTGCCTCTACGTTTTCCCCAAAAGATAAGGTACACACATTTACTACTCTAATTTTTAACTAGGTTAACTTGTTCCTTTGCGGTCTAGGATTGAAAAATCTGCTTTGTCTGTTTCTTAACTGATTTTGTTTTCTTCTCATCTTTCGAATGAGAGTAACAAGCCCCAGTGATAGGTCATATGAGTTGATTGCTTTCACCTGTGTCTCTTGTGGGGGCCAGGCAAAACCCGCCTACACGTTTAAGAGGTGTAGAATTTTGCTTAACTCAAGGTTCAGCTGGATTTAAGGAATGTGCAGTGCATGTTTGTCTGCCGTTAGCATAATTTCAGTGTGTTAAAAATGTTAAGTTTTTTTAAAACATTGTGTGTTAATGGTGCAATATTTGGATTGTTAAGAGATTTTTTTTTTTAGTGAGCAGAGATGACTATGTGATGCTGAAATGAGGATTATTATTGGGAAATATGCCTACTAGACTTTAGGCTGTGAGAGAAATTTCTGTCTAAGGAATAAGCCTTGCCTTAATGAGAAATAGTTTCTAGCTTTATCATGGTTCAACAAGGCAGAAAGCATCAGTGAACCAGAGTAAGTTCAGGATTATTACATGACACAGCAAAAGAAAATGGTGGAATCCTTTGTGGGATGTTTTTGGATTTTCTTCTCCCCTTAATATGGCTTTAAGTAAATGATACTGCCCCGTTCCTTCATGCTGGCTTTCATTGCTTCCTGATCAGCAAACAATTAGTGCTTTGTGTGTTTGCTGATGATGGTGTAAATTGCTAAAACTGAAAAGGAAGTGTGTGATTTTGTCTGCGAAAATGCCTCTTCTGAGTTTTGTTTTTATACAGCTAGTTTCCTCTTCTTTTTGTCTTTCCCCAGGAGTGGCAAAACTCTATTCAGAAGAATGCTGGCCTTGCCTTTATTGAGCTTGTCAATGAAGGAAGGTAAGTCACAGTATCTGATAGCACCTCTGCCTTAGCCTTAAGGAAGTTGTGTGCCTTGAAATTTTTAAAAAATAATTTTTCCTCTTCCTTTTCATGTAATTTTCTTTGAGTTTTGTGAGCATGGTTTCATGTTTTTTAGTACTTTGGTTCAGTTCTAGTTCTGAATATGGGATTTTGCAGAATCTTAATGCTCTTTAGTTTCATTAAATACTTTGCTTATCTGTGTGTCATGGATTTTCTTTCTTCCTGTCCTTGTGTACTGGTTAATGTTGAAACTATAATTTGTATTCAGCTAATCTCTCGAGAAAGGGAATTGATATTTGAAAGACATTACTGCTAGGAATTGTGAGATAAGCCTCTGTCTCAAAAATTAGATTCCAGTTTGCTCATTTATTTCTGATCTATCTCATAAAGTAGAAAGGAAGAGAGTCCCTCTAAGGAAAAAAAAAATCTCTTAATATTACCAATTAGTTTCATGTTCTATCCAGAGCTTTATATGTATATTGTTGGAACTTATAGAAAACAACAGAGCAGGTGATGAGGCCATGCTCTTTGACTTGTAGTCAGTGTTCAGAACCATCAATATTTTCTTCATTACGAATTGATTGTTGAGAATAAGAGAACAATATTTACTTTTTTTCTAAAGGATTTTTTAAAAGATGTCTTAGTGAGTTAGCTAAGGTGTATTATAAGAAATGCCGCTTATTTAAAACTAAGTTCTGTTATTGAATAACTTCAGCTAGTAAGAATCCAAATAGGAAATACACGTTATGTGATTAGGTACTGAACTAAAAACGGAATCATTTATCACATAAATGAATATGCTATATAAATATCTTTTTATCGTTGCAGGAATGGGGTAAATGGCTAAATGATATTTTTTTCTTTCTTAAGATGTAGATGTTCTCAAGATATATAAAAATAATGGCCATTTTAATGGGTTTTAATGGTTGCATTTCAGTTTAGGGTAGGGGAAACACCATTCTGAGGCAGAAAAAACATTTTGCTACTAGTCTTGATCCCAAGGGCCAAGGTAAAGTAACAAGGGTGTTCAGTTACAGTGTTAAGATCTAGCCTATAGTTGTTTCCTATTATGTGAGGCTGACCTGTCTTGACCTTACTTACAAAATGCCTGCTATAAATTTGGCCCTTGATTAATGTTTTATTAGCATAGATAACATAGAGATCCCACACACATGTAAACCACAATGTAAGGTTCATCTGTGTAAAGATGATTATCATGGACAAATCAGTTGCTGGGACCGAGCTGTACATGGCAGTCACCCAGCAGCTATTCAGCCCGTCCAGGTCAGGCTTTCTGTCAGTAAACTGTTTGGAATTGACTGTTTTCTCTTCAGAACCTGCAGTGCCCATCACAGACAGATGGAATCACTCCCCCACCTCCATAAACAACATCAATAACTTAGAGTCTAGCCTGAGCAGAGTGGTTGTCTCAGGGACAAATGATCCCTTGAAGACTGGAAAGTGTGGTTTTGGTTAGCAGAAAATGTCTGTGTAATTGTTACTTCATTTCATTTCTGACTTGTAGCAGAGTTGGTTTTTTTGTAGGTTTTTTTTTTTTTTTAACTGGGAACATAACATGCATTATGGTGAAGAGGAGAGGGGATTAATTTCTTAAAAATGGCTCCTTTTATCTGTCTCCATTTTCCTCCATTGCTGTTTATAGGAGCCTTTATAGTTATTGCTGAATTGGTCATTGCGGTGCTTTGTGGCTTTGCAACGTTCACTAAAATGAAACTATTATCCCTCAAATGACAGGAACTATATTCCAGAACTACTTTTTCCTTCTCTTTATGCCGTTTGCACATTATTTTTCTTGCACATATGCTAACACTTGCGCTAAAACATCTTAGACCTTGTATTTATTCTAGTTGCTATTTTTTGTGTATTTTTGCCATAGCATTGTAATCTTAGAAATTCCAAAAGCTGAAGTCTTTTAATTAAAAATTAAAAAAATATCTGCATGATATTTAGACTTTAGCTGCATAATTGTATAGTGAAAGCTGAATTTTAAGTTGTTTCTACAAGTGCACAAGAAAAGAAGACAAGGTAGTTGTAGAAAGGACAGAACTGGTTCAGCACGTAAAGGATGGATGTCTGTAGGGCACCATGACATGAGAGCTAGAATAAATAAAATTAAGGACTGTAAGAACTGCCTAAAATTTGTGGAATCACAGAATTGCTGTTGTCTGCTGTCTTGGTGGGGGGAATTTGGTCATCCTATGTAAACCAGAGTTTTATTCCCAGTATTTATTACTAGATTTTTTGGACTAACAATGCCATAGGATATTCCAGCTTGAGGTGTGTTCTACTGGTTTTGTTTATTAGGCAAATAAGATGACCAAAAAATCTTTCTGGAAGAGGTCTAGAAGGGGAGATGTAAATCTCTTCTTCTACTTGCTTTCAAATGTATTTTTTGCTTTTATGTGAAAGGTATGAATGTACCTCTCTCTCTCACAGCAGTTGGAAGTTTTATGTTTAGGCTCTCCATGTTTTGGCTAGCATTCCCTGGACAGAAATATGTGCAGAAAGTTTACCTCTGGGGCTTGTAAGATCTGCAGTGTGTGTGCTGCATTCAGAATGTGTTGGTCTGAATTTCCTCATGTTCACAAGTAACTAATGTGTTCCACAGAAGAATTGCTCCCTGCCTTTCCAGGTAGGTCACACCCACTTCACGTGTAGAGCAGAACTGATTAGTTTGTGCCCAGTGAAATCTTGAGTTTTGAACTGAAAGAAAATTTCTAAACAGGAGGGTAGTATGTGGAAATACGGAACCATAAACCTGCCTAAAACTGAAATACACAACTGAAGTCTTGGAAGTCCAGGTTACGAGCATAGTAAAAAGAAAAAAGCCAGTGTAGAAAACCAGGAAGCTACAGAATGTAAGTGAAAAGGTAAAGGAGCAGGTATTGGAGAATAACCTCTTTCTGTGCCAGAAAAGAAACCTCAATTTCAGTACATTGCTATGTTTAACATTAATCTGGTTTTAATAAAAAGTAGTAAGTATTGTTCTCTGTTATTGTAGTGTCTGGGAACACTATTAATGCTCTTTGAAACCTTGTTAAAAAGGTGTCTGTACCCATGGCTCCTCCATGTACTGAGCCATCTGTGCAGCAGAAGGATAGGTTGTGAAATGTTTTCCTTAGCCTGCTGAACTTCTGTCAGTCTGGATTTCATTCTTGGTGCTTGCCTTTCACCTTTGGGTCCTCCCTTTAGGGAGAGTCTGTTTTGGAGCCTGAACCCGAGAACTTACTGGTGAGGGAATTTGTTCACCAGAACCATCCTTGAGGTGGGATCTAGTTCATGGCCATGGGCCAGCCCTCTCCTTTGGAGACTTCTGAGGTGCCCAGACTGATTCTTTTTTTGCACCCTGGAACTAATTATGTTTCCTCCTTATGCACAAGATGGGGGAGCTATTATTTATGAACTAAAACAAGCACAGCTTTGTTTTATTTCCTTGCATGTACCAATGCCTCTTTTGCTAGGGCCTTCTTTCCTGTACTTGACTAGCTAGCGAGCAGCTCCCTTGCTCTGTGAAGGTTAAAACTCTCTGCTGTGGCTGTGATTCATTAGCACACTTTAGTGTGAAGCATCTCTTATGCTGGACCTTGTTTTCTGTATCAGTCAGGGCACTAACAAACGTACTCGAGCTCGAGACCAGGCATGACAGTTATTATCCCCTTTGGGGTGATAATGGGTTTGGCATGGCAGGGGTTGAGGGATCAGTCTCCTAAGCATGCTGCAGCAATTATTCTTTCCAATTTTCAGTTGAAGAGGCTCTTGAAGATGCTTAATTTAAATTTTCTCAAGCACGGTTTTCTTGGCCATCTGAAGAATTACAGAAAAGTGTTCTATGCTTACATTCTTATATACTTGTAAATGAATATTTATACAGCAGTTGCTTTAGAAAAATGTCACAAAATGTTTGGTTGAAAGACAACCTCATTAAGATAGCAGAATCCATATAGAATTTCCTTTCCTTTGCCTTTGCTTTTTCAAATCTTTATCCAAACCAGGCAACCCAAAACATAAGGATTCACAAGTGTATCCATGTTTGTTTTTCTGTAGCTTTTTTTCATTGCTACATTCTCTGATGTCTAATGAGAAATGAAATCTAGTCAAAATTCTCCCTTCCATATCAGAGCATTTTCTAATATGTCTTTCAGTGTAGCTGAAAACAGCTTTTTTTTTTTTTTTCCCCAGAGGAAACTTGCAAGGAATTTTGTGCTCCCTTGGATTTAAAACTATTATTTTTGAGACACTATAGCCTCCTATTAAAAATATTTGTTGGAATTATGCAATTAATTCAAAAGTTATTGGGAGAAGAAGGAAGGCAAACAGAATGCAAATTTAACATCCTTAGCAAGTAAAAATTCCATCAACCAACTGAAAAAAAGTCCCAAACCTCTCCAGAAACAACCAAATGCAACTGGTATTATTCTCTCAGTACATAACATCTAATAGTATAAAAGCTGGAATGCTGTAATCATCTATATTTCTATAGCTGAGATTTTCTTTCTAAGAGTTGTACTAAGAAAATTTAAACATATGTCACCTGCTTTTCCTTGTCTTAAATTGTATGTATTGCTTTTGACTGATCGTGGATGCAAATATTTTTAATATTGAAATACTTGGCAATCAAGCTGGCTGGCCAATTACTTGGATGCTTTCCGAATGGAAAATAGGGGACAGATGTAGCTGCCCCATTCAATTGTCTCTCGCTCGCAACGCTGCGGTCACTCTCAAGGAATGAATGTTGGAGGGTTGTGTTGCCATAGGAGCAACTGCTGTGATGGAAAATAGTTAGAAAAATACAGCCATGAATGAAAAAATGGATGATAACTGACAGACTTTGTGCATAATTGACCAAAAAAGGCTCCGGAGAAAAATGATAAATGCAGTCAGGTCCAAAGTAGAATTGATTACTGCCAGTCTGCTCCCCTTGCTGCAGCCTCCTTGTCCTGAGATTCTGATAACATAGAACCTGCACTTCAGTCTTCTTTTGTAAGAGAAAAAGAAGTGTTGTCCACATTTCCTTGCATTTTGATTTTTAGCAACCCTTTGTGTTTAAGTGGTACATTTTGTAAAAGAGATTTTTGGTGATTCCTTTCCTGAGTTTTGATGTTATTGTTTTGGTTTGTTAAACAAAAAAAAGAAAAAGCAGATTTGTTAATGTGTGAATTTAAATACGTAAGATCATTAGGCTAGACTTTAAACAACATTTTAAATGTGCTGAAAGTTAGAAATTGTAGCCTGGATGTGTTTCAGAGGTGGATAACTTGACTTACCTGGGGTCTTGATGCTACCTAATTTTTTTGTGTGCATGTGTGTGCACTAAGGTATACTGTGATGTACACAACCTTCTTTAAAACGGATTTTTTATTTCACTTAGTTTTGAAAGCTATGTACATGACAAAGCTAGGGTTTGCTTGTGAGAATACGTAATTAATTTGCTGCGTCTATGAAAAAGGAAATTCATAAAGCACGTTGGAGCACCTGAGAATTCTGGAATGTTTTTTTTTAATGTAGAAAGTTTTTGGTAACATCTGCTTTTAAAAAAATAAATTAATGCAAGAATAACAAGAAGGTATCTATGCTGTATTGTGTGTGTACATGTGTTGTACTATTGCCATCTGATGGGACATTTTCAGAAACCATCTCTCATAGCACTGTGCAGTGACTCTGAAATGTGAACACAACAGTTTTCAATGGGCTCTAACATGTCCTAAGAGGCTTTCCTAAGTAGAAAAGATGGGAATGGTGCGTCCCCGCCTCAGCTGCCTTTTCAAAGTTCTGTTTCATTTAATGCTAATGCATGTCTGAGGCAGCATTTTGGTGAGTCTGCACAGTTTTGGAGCTTTGTTGTTTTTTTTTTTCTCTCTCCTATTTTAAGGCAATAAATGTGTTCAAACTTTAATATTCAAGACTTTATGGACTAACTATATTTTTTGAGAATTCAGTAGAGTATCTGTAAAGTATCTGTGTTCCACAAAGCAATTGTAAAACTTCCTTGCAACAGTAATTCCACCACTTAGCACGTTGAGCAGTCAGATCCCATAAAACTCCATGTGTATCCATGAGGAACATAGCCCCTTTTGAAGTCAGAGAATCTCTTACATGCTGGGTTTATGAGGAGGGAGTGCAAGTAGGAGAGCTTACCTTGCTTGGCTGTCTGAGTTCTCTGTTGTGGAGCACTTGGAACATACGCAGTCTCTCCCAGCAGTATTTTGTGATAGATTGATGCCTAAACAGCTGTTGTCAGGGTCACCTACGAGGCTTTTTTCATACTTTGACTAAAACTGGTAATTGTTGGACATCAGCAATACTAACCCAGAATTTGTCAATCTCTCACTTGCTTTTGCTTGCACATAGTTTTCTGTTAAATTTTTTGTCTCTTGTACCTTCTAATTTTTGCTTGTTGTAAGGAGAAGCTTGGCTTTTTTACTTGCTTATCTAAGCATTCAGTGGCCAGAAATCAGAGGAAGACTTTTAGTTCTGTGTCTCATGGTTTTCTCTTCCAGCATAACAATGAAAATCAGTCTATCGCATGTATTTGGCTGGAACTCCTTCTCTCAGTGGTTTAGCACTTCATTCCTGACCCAGCAAAATATGCAAGTTTATATTTAACTTCCAGCATGGAATCCATCCCCTTGCTTGTTTTTACTAGGCTGCTCATCTTTTCAAAGTTAAGCACATGTTTTAAAATATTTCAGTCTGAAAAAAAAGTGCTTAGGAAGAAAAGTCTGTCTGAGACCTTGAATCTGCACTGCAAACAGAAGAGTAGCCCTGGTATCCAGAGCCTTTACCCTCGTAGATATCATGTCTAACTTCTACAGAACATGTCCATCCACACGCCATCCACATTCTTCTTGTATTAAGATCGGGAAGAAAATAATAATTTGCTAGCATGTCATAAATAAAAAACAAATGAGAAGAGAATCTGTCAGGAAGGTGGAGTGTGAATCAGCACATTCAACGGTGTTTTGGTGTTTAATAATGATGAAAAAAATCAGCAGATATGTGAGATAGTAGAAGGTAAGCATGGTCCGTCTGTCTGCATACAGAGATTACGAAGCATCAGCAAGAAGGAAATTAATTAGACGTGAGATTATCTTTAACCTTAGGTGTCCATACTTTGAAAAAGACAAAAAAGTTAGTCTGTTTACTCAAAGAAAGGAAAAGCTTTCCTTTTGCTATAGAAAAAGTATTTAATGTGTTTTAGATAAAATTTTTATTTAAGAGAGAAAGAACTAGTGTAATCTAGTTGCTGGGGAAAAAAACCAGGATAAAAGCAGACAAATAATTATGGTTAGGGAATTTTCATTTGTGGTTTTTTTTTGTCTTCGTTTGTTTGTTTTAATTAACTCTAATTGCCTTATTATAAAACTTTGTTATGGGAGAACTTGGTGTAAAATACCTTTTTGGTCTAGAACAGATTGCGCAGAGAAGCTGTGGTGCCCCATCCCTGGAAGTGTTCAAGACCAGATTGGATGGGGCTCTGAGCAACCTGATGAGGAAGGTGTCTCTGTCTGTGGCAGGGGGTTGGAACTAGAGGATCCTTAAGGTCCCTTCCAACTGAAACCAATTTGTGATTCTATAAGCTTCAAACCTTAAAAAAAAAAAACAAAACAAAAAAATCCCCAAGAAAAACCAGTTGGGGGGAATCTTCCTGGAAGCTGTGTTGTAGCTCAAACAGAAGGTACAGACTTGATGGTGGAAATGAAATTGTTTTCAGGAAGATACTCATGATCAGTTTACATAGGAGGCCAGAGCAGGAACCAGCAAGGACCACTATGATCTTTTAAATCCATGAAGTGCACTTACTGTCTTAGTGAGGAGACTCAGATGTTTCTAAACATTTTTTCCTTAAGAAGAAAACATTTGTCTCTCAAAGTTACCTGATCTAGGTAATTGAGTTTGTAGGCTCTCCCACATGTACAAAATGTGTTGTGTGTAGTTTGGAGTTGAACTAATATTTCAGCAAGAGTCAGATTCCTGTCCTTGCCTCAGCAGTGGTCTGCTTGTCTGAGAACAGTTGTTTTATTGAGAGCAGTGAGCTGCACTTAACAAATTTCTGTTCAATATTTTGTTTCCCTTAAATGGAAAAGTAGCGGCTGCCAAGGTTCCCAAAATTGTTGTTTAGTAGGTGATTAAAACTTCATTTTAGACATACAAGCAGAGGTGTGTTCATTTATACAGGTGCTGTGAGCTCATATTTGCCTTTAATTTTTAGTGGTGGCTACAGAATCCTGTATTATATTGTGCCATCATTACATTTGTTTATAGATTTATATATTTAGTTTGCAAAGTTCTGTACTGAAGTGGTAAATTCAAAATAGAAATCTGAGTGGTATGCCATGTATGCGGGTACTGTTTTCATAAAGGAACTCCGAACTGCCTTAGATGATGGTACAACTTGAATTGTTTGTTATGAGGAAGTTAATCCAAGCATATGCAGTGTTTGGAAAAGGTTGAACTGAAAAGAAAGATTAAAATTTAAAGTTCTTGAATGTTAAAACAAACAAACAAACAAACAAAAAAAACCTCAACCAAAAACATGTCTCAGTTCTATCTGCCTACCTGGCCTACCCCTGTGTGGAATATCATAGGGAAAGTGAGGAAGGTGTGTGGGATTAGTAAGGAGAGGTGGGGGTGACAGAAGAGACAACTGATCCGTGGGAGACAAAGCTCTTCCTGATACTTGAAGTGTGTTTGTTTTCACTAGGTACACTTCTGGTCTGTTTGGACAATGTTGTTCCTGTGTGAGGGAATGTAGTTCTTTGCTTTGTTTGGAACACATCCATCATCTCTGGAGATGCATAGCAAGTGCTGGGCTGCTTACTGGTTATGTTTGGTAGATAAAAAGGAAAACCATGTTATAGAGTGTTAAAACAATTATTATATAGGGTGGTTTCTTAAACAGATGAAAGAAAAGTGGGACTCACAGAGTATAATTGGTGTTAGATTAAAAGTAGACCTTTTAGAGGACAGCTGGTGTTTTTCAAAGTCTGATCAAGCTAGCAGAAGATACTGGTATTGACAAACTCAAGGAAAATAATGGAATACTGTCCAACTGTGTTACATGCAAGTTGTAATCCATGATATCGTAGTACATGAGCATTTATGATCCCCTTAATTTTTTAAACAGTTCTTAGTTCAATAAAAAAGTTTATTTAAATGCTTCTGTATCAGATTTGAATGTGCTTCTGGAGATTGTGGAGAAAGAGTCAAACACTTGGAACCTGCCCAGACTATGCAATTGGTTATACAAAATTTCTTGTTGCTGGTTTGTCATTAATTCGTGCAGATAAATTGGCAGAGTTGTATTTTTGTCGCTCAACAGCTCCTTCCATTCTAACAGTGACTAAAAATAGAAAAAAATAAAAACAATTGCAATGTGGTTTTAAACCAGTGGCTTTTGTAAAGCCTCCCCAAACAGAAGGTGAAGCCATGCCTCAAATAGTGAATTGTGCATATTTCTTATTTCGAGGCTTCATCATGAGGAGACAGTAATCCACCAACTTGGCTGGTTCATGAGCTTGTGTCCTCAGGTGGCTGCTGTGCTGCAGTCTTCTGAGCCTTGTAATGAGAGGGGCAGTGAACAAAGAGCTTCAGGTGTTGTTCTGCCTCTGGATTTCTTCTCATAGGAGCAGGCATGTGACCTGCAAGTCTCCTGCAAGGGTGGAATTCTGAATAGCATATGAAAAGAGACAGCAGAGCATCACCCTTTCAAACATACAGTTAGAGGCAGGTGGAGCCTTATTTCAGATAAACAAATTACTGGGGCTAAAATTAACATTGGATGCATTAGAAGGCATCCTGCATAGTAAATCCTGTGGTTGTAAAGAAAGCCTCTCAGTAGACTCTGAACTTGTTGAAATGTACTTCAGCTTATATGTGCAAGGCAAGCAAGTGAATTTGTGTTCTGCTGCTCATTTTTCTACAACTGGAAGCCTTATTAAAAAAAAAAAAGGTTTAATTACAGATGTTTTAAAGAATTAATCAGTAGAGCATGTAATGGATTTATCTGGTGTATCTTTGAGTGATCCTATGGAAATGTGCACCTTCTAAAACAGTGTGGCTCCTGTATAGCCAGTTTTAACTTTATGAATCCCAATGTAACTAATTAAAAAGGAAATGTTTTTAGTAACAGTATGTGAACTCAGAGAATAATTGGGTTGTAATTCAATCTGTCAGCTCTGCTGCCATTCATAAACTCAGGGTTTATGAAGGCCTCAGAAATCTCAGTTTGAATTACAGCTTTATTCTGTACATAACCTGGAACAATGTATATCTTAGCATTTCATTTGTGAGACTGAGAATGTTTTATAATCCTGAAAATACTAATTAAATGTATACTAACCGTAAAATTTCAATCTTGCATTTGGAGGAAAAACTACATTGCACTGCATTTTTTAATTTAGATTTTACATCAATTATCTTGGAGCTTTAACTGTGGATGTTTATATGAATAAACTGCTTACTTTATGTTGTGGGATATGTGAAAGATTTTTTTTTTTGCATGTCTCTATTTCAGGTCAAACAAATGTCTGTCTGGAGTGTTTACATTTTGTTTAATATTTACTTTGGTTTGCTATAGGAATACAATTTTACTAGTTGCCAGAGTATTACCCTCCAACCTTATTTATGCTGTTTTCTTAAGACAATAAAGTCAGTCATGAGAGCCCAACATATTTGCAAAGCTATACTGTATTTACGGATTTTTATTTTTGGATTTCATTCTCTTAAGGCAGTTGTTAAATCTTCTCTGTGCTCAGGTTGCTGAGTCAAACCATGAAGGACCATCTGGTACGAGTGGCTAATGAAGCAGAATTTATCCTGAGCAGACAGAGGGCAGAGGATATTAACCGCCATGCTGAATTTGAGGTAAGAAAGGAAATCTTGTTTAAAAAAAAACAAAACACAAAAGCATAACCATCCCACTGTGCTTAAGGATTCCAGGGTGTGATGCGGGCTTTTCAGGCCTCAGGAGGTTCCACTCCCAGTCATAGGGTGATTTGATAAGTTCGCCACTAACTTTGATGGAAAAACAGGCTGAGCAGAGCAGCTCAGAACTTGTTGAAATCTGCACGCCATGGATTGTAGGGGAAAGAATTTTATCATACCAATGCTGCTCTTTTCCGTTTAGCAAGTATCACTGTATGTGTTAAAGCTGCTTAGCATCACAGTCAAGATACAGGTCTGAGAAAAACCACTTTGCTGAAGATAAGTGGTAACAGCCTGTGAAGTGCAAAATGAGAAATTACTTTCTTTTTTCTTTTTGTATCATCTGCTATTTAACTAATCCCTCTCTAAACCCATTCTCCTGATGTTTTACGTGCCTCAGTGTGGTTTAGTTATGTTTTCATATTTTCAGCCCACTTAAGGGAAACTAAAGTGAAATGATTGTCTCTGTTTTTGTAATAAACTTGTATTACTTGTAACAAAAATACAAGCCTGTTTTCTGAATCACTTTGTCATGTCTCCAGTTTAGGATCTTGGTTACATTACATATCGGCTTTCCCTGTGCTTTAATTATTGGGTAAATGAAAATGAAGCTAAATCTCTCTCAATTCACTAATATTGTACTTAAAGAGTACTTTGTCTTTTTTCTGGCATGTGATATTACTTGTGGTTTTGTTTTTAAAATGAAGCATTAAGAGATTGAAGGCACATTTGTGCTTAACGTATTTCTAAACTGTTTTCCTCTTAAATCTTTACTTGAAAAAATACTCCCCAAAGATGAAAGCATATTTGTCTTAGACAGTGCTTATGTTCTAAAGGTCATCTGTGTTGGCCCCGGGATTCAAGCTGTGCGTTGTCTAATAACATATCTGCACTTCATCTAGAGCTAGTTACCCCCTCCTGCAAACAGAGATGTTGGAAGGTATCTACAGTACCATTTTGCAATGGTGAAATAGCAGGCATGTTTCATTTATTACATCAAGGGTTTGGCGACAGTCCTGTGGAGATGAAAAGTGCATCCTTTTACTCTCTTGCCTGATAATCATTGGACTGGGACATGCTTGACATCTTTTGCTCTGGATTTATGCAGAAGCTCCATGCATGACAGGGCGTTATTGATTAGATGAACAGCCCACTTTTTTCCTTCAGATGCAAACTATTCGCAAACGGGGGTGTGTGTATGTAGGAAACGTGAGGGAAATGAAGGGTTCTGTCAAATAAATACAGGCGATCTGTGAATACAGTTGTTCAGTGACAACTTCACTCTTAGCCCTAGTTCAGCCTCAAGATACCTTTTATGATGTCTGGAAGAAATTTAAACAGAGCATCAACATACATTTTTAATATAGCTCTGAGTTTTGCTGTGACAAGTCTCTAGGATGAGAGTTGGCTGATACTTTAGGCTGATGCTGGTTTGAATCTGTGCTGTCTCAGTGGTGGTGGCTCAAGAGGTTTAACTCATCAGGTGGAACTTTAATGGAAAGTGGTGTACTCAAATATCAGCAGTCTGTTCATCCAGTTTAGTTTTGTTACTGGCTTGGAAAAACTTTAATCCAGCATGACCCACAGGGGTAAAAACTGAGGATAGGCGAGTATTGGATTCTAGCAAATGTTTAAAGAACCTGATGTCAGTGGCAGACTTCAGTCAGTGTTGTGTTCCTTTGTGGAAAGAGGAACCGTAAGTCATATCCATCTGAATACACGTTAACAGTTAGAACTTCTGGTGTACCACTGTACTAGTTTGAAAGCAAACCTGTGAGAGACTCCAAGTCAGAACTACAATTTAATAGGAAAATTAAAATAAATGCAATAGTACAGAAACCCTGACAGAGTCAGAGTACAACCTGGCCCCTGTTGGTCAGGGTGGTGGTAGCAGTCCGATTAAATGGTGGCTGCAGTCCTGTTGAAGTGACAGATGTGGTTCTGTTGAAGGGGTGATCCTGTAGAAGGGTCTGCTCTTCCTCTGAAGGTCCAGTGGTAGTTATGTAGCTCTTGTCCTCTGGGAACCCAGTAGATAAGAGCTGCCTGTGGTGTTCCAAACCTCAGATTATATCCAGGTAGGAGTGCTTGGTTCCGCCCCCTGGGCGGAGCATCTCACAATGGGATGATGTAATTTTATACGTCATGCAGTGAGGCTGGATGGCCCATTAACAGGAGATATCCCCCAGAGGGAGTTATCAGGGACGTGTCATGGAAAAGACAAAGAACACTGCTCCCCCTGGTTTTAACAGACGGTGTTAGAATACATACTTTTGGTTACACCTTACACTGTAACCTAAGACAACCATGTTCCATCCATTTCCTAATACATGTGACAGCTGCAGAAAGTGAGCAGATCCTGTGTATGACAAATAGATTAAACAGTCTCTTGGAAAATAGAGTGATCCTATAACATTTAGCCCAGCAAAATGGTACATGCAAATGTGGGTTTGATCACATTTAAAAACATTTTGGGCTTCTGGTAATTACTAGTTGCAGGTTTTTGTAAGAAATGGTTGGGATGGGCATGTGTGGTTCAGATCAGAAGAAAGTTTTGCTACCTGAGTGCTGGGGAGAAAGGAGATGAGACTGGTTGAGGAGGGATAAAGGCTCTCAGATGAGAGATGAGGAAAGAACTGTTACCCATTTTTCATTTTTTTAATCAGAATTGTATGTCTGGTGTTTCATATCACATATGAAATAATCCATGTTAACATTGGATCAGAAAAAATCCGACCCCCAATTATCTTTTTGAAGATCTTTAGTATGTTTACTGCTACCTGGTTGTAATTCTCCATTTCTAAAAGTCATGACCAAGATGAGCCTTGCAATATCCGAGTTAGATTTTGGAAAGGTTTGCACTATGGTGCAAGGGCAGTTTTACAGTAAAAGGCAAAGTATCTTGTCATCATTTAAACCTAAAGTCTGGTATTTGGAGCACACAGAGGCAGGAGAAAGCAGTGGGAAATTCAGATAAGCTTCACAACCAAGTTCTGTAGTTATATGTAATTGTGTAGTATTTGCTTATAAATGGGTAAGGGTGGTCACTGTAAGAGGAAGGAAAAGCCTAGGGAAACAGGTAATACAGGGAAGGCACTGCTGAAGTTATTGTGCAAGAAGTTATTTGTCAGGTGATATTTTAAAAGTTGCACAGGGTCCAGAAGAGAAGGTGCCTCTCCTGTTTGGTTCTTAATTCATTGCGAATACAGTAGTGGAAGTACCTTCCAGAGGTGGTTTGAGAACTGTCTGCCTATCAATATTTTCCCATCCAGGAGGAGACAGAGAAGCAACAGCAAATGGAGCGCGTGTGAACTTTGCTGTGTAAGGTCTGGTTGCGCTTTGCTCGATGTGGTGGGACCCTGCGTTGGTCAGAACATGGAGAGGAAACCTTCCCATACAGTAGGATGACCAAAAGCATGGGAAGAGTCTCTTTAAGCAGGGATAGTTTTGGATTTTGTTTTTTTTTTTTTTTTTTTGGCATGTTGTTCTAGTTTGTGCTGTAACTTTAGGCACGCAGTAAATCCTGAGTGCCTGAGCAAGATAGATTTAGACTGAAAGGAATAGAAAAGAAATATTTTCTATTCTTTTTGGGCCTTCTCACGGCAATTTTCTCTCTTTCAGAAACTTAAAGTGTCTTTTCACTGCTACCTGTGTAAGTAGTAGTTCCATCTATGCATGTAGACATATGGAGAGATCACCAGGAAACCTGAGACATACTCATTTTACAGTGTGATTGAGCCTCAGAGAAGACTGATGAAGGAATATTATACTCATTTCTCTAGTGAGGTAGCAAGGAAGCACACATTTTTGCAGGGAATGTGGGAATGTGAGCATTTCTAACATACACCTTTTAACCTAAATTTTCCCCATTTTCCATGGGATTTATATGCACATGTCTCTTAGATATTTTTCCAAATCTCACCCTCAGTGTTTGGCAGAGTTGAAAACCCTGAAGAGGAACCCCTTTATGGTAGTTTCATGCTACCACCCAGATTGTTTTTTAGAAATGACCTTGAAAAATTTGGTGATTCTCACTGTGTCTTAGATAATCTGTGCAGACTGCAGTGGAGTCAGGCCTATGGGAATAATTGGATTTGGTGTGAGGAGGGGGAGGGAATTTTGTACTCTAATTGACTTTATTTTATAATTTATGACAGGAGTGCCCATTGACTTGGATATGCCTCCTGTCTTATATAAATCTCTTCGTGTATTTGTGTGTGAATATACATATTTATAGAATTCTAAGTAAGTAAACCTGCAAGGGTTTTAGGCCTGAACTGTTTCATCTTTCTAGGGAAGCTTTAGTTTGCTACTGGATGGCATTACTGGATGTAGGCAAAAATTTGTGATGCCATGTCTCAGTGCTTGTGTAAAGTATTTTTGATGAATGCTCCAGGATCATGGTTTCCTTTTTTTTTTTTTTTTTTGTTTTGTTTTGCTTTTGGTATTTTGGGGTTTTTTTTGCATGGAAGATTCACATGAAAAATTAGGAAAACGGGGGAAAATGTGCGATACAAAACTATTCATAACATTGTACCTTATGGTGTGTGTAGAAGAGCAGTGGAGAGTGCCACACAATAATTTTCAGAAAACTTTCTATAATGGGTGGACAAGGATTCTTCATTCTGAGGAAAACAAACCCCTTGGTAATTTTTTCAGTAAAATGTAACTGCTACTCTAATTGGCAAAATAACCTGCCTCCTCCAAGTGTCATTTTTGAAAGATTGTGTAGTGTCATCCCCTTGAATTTTTGGTCTTATTTTTTTTCAGATTCTCGTCATCCATAGAAATATAAAGTGCTGGCATTCTTGTTATTGGCTGTTTCTGTTGATTAACTGAGAATTTCACATGACTTTCCCTTTGCATTTGTTATAAATCATGCTAGGCAGCTAACTTCTCTGCATGATTTCTCTTCAATAATTAAATCTAGCATTTCCAGCTGCTGTAAAATTTGTTGCCCTTTTGTGTTCAGTTATGTTTTTTCATGCGGAAGACTTGGACTTCCTCACAGTTTTAATTCTTATTCAGTGTCAATTTACAGGCTGTGATAATAAACAGAATGTTTTACTTCATGGCTCATGCTGGGAAACGAATCTTAAAACTGATGTTGCCTTGACAGAGGTGGGATGCAAGGCTAGGTGAGCATTCCAATAGTGACTTGGATGGCGCTGTTTGCTTTTTTGTTTCCTTGGCAGAAGGCAAAATCCAGTGCTTCCCTTGATTGATAATCTTCCGTGTTCCGCATCTTTCCCCTTTTGGTGCGCTAAGCATTAAATGTTGGAATATGTTATTTGTATCAGAGCTAATCAATTCTGGCAGAATACCCGTAAAAAGGGAATGTTTGAGAGCCCTTGAAAGAATAATGGAAAGGTATTTGGTGTCTTTGTAGTTTCTGTAGATGATTGTTGCTTCTATATCTAACAAGAAGTTACTGTGGGAAAGGAGGTTTTAATCCTTGACTGGGTCCATATTCTCCGTAGTTTTCCAGTGTTTTTAGCAAAAGCTGCTTTGTTACAGAATCTGTGCATCAAAAAAATCCTTCTTTGGCTCTGGCAACATCCTTTTTAGTTTAAGTGTTTTTCAGCACACTTAATGGTAATGTCCTTATTAAAACAAAGGATTCTGTAGTGCTTTCAGGGGGAATTCTCTCTTGTAGAGTGGGTCAGCAGCGATGGTTCTCCACAGAACACATGGAGATAGTGCATAGCACAAGTTGTGGGAATGTACCCAAAAGTTGTTGTCCTGAAGACTGCAAAAATGTAATGGGGCAACACGAAAGAGGTTAGATGTTCCCTCACAGAAAAATAAGGCTTTACACATTTTGTTATGAATGGGCTTAACTCTCTCAAATTTTAATGTTTAAATAAATGCCGCCCCTTGCATTGGGCCGTTTAGGTGTTACAGCACCATCTGTCTGTCAGTAGAAGGAAGAGAAGAACCTGACTTTCATTTCTAAACACATTTTTGAGGTATTATAAATGCTTCAGAGAATGCTGAGCATAGGAGAATATTTTTTATGGGAGGATTAACCAATTTTATTCTGCTGCAATATGCTGGCAAGTCACAAACTAGGAGATTAAATTTTTCTCTTATTCCTGAGGTGGCAATTTTTGGGATTAATTGTCTCATGTGAAACAAAGGATGCTGAAATGAAGAGTTCCTTTTCTGTTTGAACATTGTAACATTTTCCCTATACTCTGGGAAGTGTTGGTATAAAGTATTGCCTAATTATGAAAGAAGGAGTGAAAAAATGTGGTTTCTCTTTCACTGTGCTTTAGTAAGCAAAGGGAGGAGAAAGAACAAAAAATTGCACTGGAATACTGAGATCTCTTTTTGTTTAAATTTTGAATTAAAATACATTACAGAAATATTTCTATGAGTTATCAAAAATAGCTCTTACCTTTCTCTTGAGGAGAGAAGCTCCAGAATGACCTTACTCGTGGCCTTTCAGTACCTGAGGGGGCTACAAGAGAGCTGGAAAGGGTCTGTTTCCACAGGCATTTAGTGACAGGATAAGGGGTGGTGGCTTCAAACTGAAAGAGGGTAGGCTTAGATTCAATACTAAGAAGAAATTCTTCCCTGTGAGAGTGGTGAGGTATTGGAAGAGGTTGCTCAGAGAAGTTGTGGCTGCCCCATCCCTGGAAGTGTTCAAGGCCAGGCTGGATGGGGCCCTGAGCAATCTGGGATAGTGGAAGGTGTCCCTGCCCATGGCAGAGGGTTGGAGCTAAAAGATCTTTGAGGACCCTTCCAGCCCAAACCATTCTGTGATTCTATGATATGATAATAATGTTTCTGAAGCAGCTTGAAAGAAAATTCATTTAAGAACTGTTCTCTCCTATAGATTTTTCTAATGAAACAAGAAGTGGTGTTATCTTCATTCCCTTTGTTTGGATAATGTTTTTTTACCAGCTATGAGACAAACGGCATGTGGGATTAAATCTAATAAGTATCAACATATTATTGGGCTTTTCAAATCACATCGAATATGGGAACTAAATAGATTTATGACTGTAGGTATTTCATATTTTAAAAAAATCTATCATTTTTCTGATGTTTATGAAGTTTACTGCTTTGTAATTAGTGCTTAATGCTAAGCAGTATCTTGTTGAGATTCTTCCACATTTTTAATCTGAGATGTCTCATTTACAAACTAAGTGTAATTTAAAAAAAATATCCAGGAAGGTCATGCACAGTGTTTTACAGTGTTTGAGATTTGAATTTTTTGTGCCCTTTTTCACTTCTTTTACGTATTTAACACATCTCCTTATTTTTCTTTGCCTGTGAATGGTAAACTTTGTTTTAAAAACTGTTTATCCTCTCTTGTAAGTATTGTTACAGGTTGTTATAATTGCTAGAAATTATCAATAAGCTTAATTAATCTATTCTCCAAAGGTCTTTGAACTTCTCTGTTGCTGTGGGAATACATCTTAATTCCATCATAAGGTGTTCCTATCTGCCCTACCTCATCCTGCCTTTATTTAAATATCTTTTTGGCATTCAGACTTGATGAGCTGGATCTTTTTTGTCTATGTCTCAAGTGGCTTGTTGAAAGAAATCTAATGAAGCCTGACTTCCTTTACAAAGGCACTGATGGCTCTTGCCAGTGTGTTTATTCCTCTGTTTGCTTTTTGCTTTGGACACAGCTCCAAGTTTGCCTTTCAGAAATTTCAGGCTTATTGCTGTGTTGTTCCCTGCAGTCCTCCAGAGTCCGTTTGGCATATTTCATTCCTCTGGCATTGAGGCAGTTTGAACAAGAACACTGCAGCTGACGGCTGTGTTCATCCCTGAGTTCTTTGGGATCACCTGAGTGGACACTGGTCTCAGCAGGTGTTCTCTTCCCAGTTTTCTTTTATAACATCTCTGTTCTGTGGTGGTCATGTGTTCCAAGAGCACTTTTTACCCTTTGATCTTCTATTAGCTCTACAGAGACACCTTAATGAGCTTACTCTGCCTGATTGGTTTGAAAAATAATTTATTGCTGCCTTTTATGGCTTTATGCAATTGTTCCTCCATCTCTTTTGACCTGCTTCATTCTGGTTTTTTCTGTTCTTTTTTTTTTCTGTTTCCCTTCTTTGGGGAGACTTACTGAAGAATGCCATTTCCTAACAGCCTTCTTTCTCTACAGCTTAACCATTCCAGCTTTTTGTTTGTTTTTTAAAAAGCCTTCTCTTGGATGGCTTATGTTTCCTTTGAACCTCTAATATTGTATCTTTTTATACAGATTTTGTGTTGTCTATTAAAACATTTTCCATGTTTTTCTGCATCTTTTTATATTTATAATATGAAAACTAAGCTAGCCAGGTAAGAAATTTCTTGCTTCAAATGAGATGTTCCCATCAGAAGTGTTGTTGTTCTCACCTGTTCATGAAAAATAAATCAGTATTGTTTACCTTGTTTATTATTCATGTACAAATTTTTATGGTAGCTCATGCCAGGTAATGATTCTCAAATAATCCTGACTGAAATAATACAGTGTAAATAGAATGTAATTTTCTAGCACTAACAAAGCAAATATCCTATTGTGCTTGATTGGAGATTTTATTCCAAAATTTCTGTCCAGAGATAACTTGCATTGCTTATGTACCTTTCTAAGAACAGTGTTAGGAATTGTTCAGCTTTGAAGAAAAAGCACTGGTGACAGTGCACATCTCTCCTATGTGTTTTATTGTAACTTGGTTTGATCTAAATGAGAAAGACATTTTATTAAAATAATTCTGATATTGGAGCTGACAAGGTCACAGAAGATCTTCAGGGTCAGTATACCCGAAGATGTCTTTTCTCAATATTTCAGCTAGTAGGTTGGACTTAAATACTCTGCTCAGTTGTAAACTTGAACTTATTTTTATTTTCATTTAGCATTATTTCTTTCTTATTATGTGTTTTAATCTTTGGGCTTCACTCTCAAGCCTATTACCCCATGTCAAATTGTGCATGCTTAAGGAAGAGTTTATTGAAAGGGCAAATGTAGTAACACTTTCCCAGAATACACTCCCACTCTTCTGCAATTTGAAGTGACGCTTGTGTTGTAGAATGCCTTTTCCCTGCTAGTGAGTCAGGTTGGATGAGGAGACGTGGATCACAACCAGTATTTCCTAGAGCACCTTCTGTTCATTACACTGTTGTAATTAATAGAATAAAGCTGTTGCTGATGATAGCTGATAACTACACTCAATGCTTACAGTTGGGAGGCTGACTCCAACAAGTGTAGTGAAGGATTGATTCCAATAGCTGCAAAATTATGGCAAAAATGAGCAAAGATAAAGGTGACCACAGTGTTCATAATTTTATATCTAAAATTTCTATTTCATATTTTCTATGTTTTTTTTATCTAAGGTGAAGCTCCTGTGCTGTTTTACTGTGATGGTGACTTGATCTTCCAAGTTTCCCCTCTAGTTCCTCACATCTCCTTTGTGACTAAACAATTCTGAGTAGCTGAGTGTCAGCAAGGAGCTCTGTCAATTCATTATTCGCTCATTCTTCAGACTGTTTTTTACATATATTTTGAACAGCCTGAAACAAACCGACAGGAATTGTACAGTTAATGTTAGTTGGACCAGGCCCTTATCTTGTATTTTCTCTCTTCTCCTTCTGGAATTAGCTCTACTGATTCTTGTCATATACCCTTTCTTTGGCTGCTTTTTCTTTTATTTTGCTTTTGTGATGTTGGTCTAGATAAGTCATTATACCTTCCCAAAATGTGACTTTTAAAATAAAAGTAGTTTGTTTACGTGAGTGGAGGATTTTGTGCTTATTGATGTTTTCAGAGCTTTGATGAAATAAAAGGTTAGAGTATTCTTCTGTTATTGTTTGTAGAGTTAACATTTCCACTGAAGGTGAAAATGTAAATATCACAACCATTCTGAAAAAAAAAGTCAATTACAGTATGATAGGTTAGTTTTTGTTTGCCTACAGGAACCTGAAACTTCTTTTTGGTTTTTGTTAGAATAGTGAATCAAAGAGTTTTTAATATCATTAACTTTCAGATCAAATGTTTGCAACCAATCTTTATAATTCCAGAATTAGTGGAAACATTTCTATCTTTAGATGTTTCCATCAAGGCACAGGGAAGCGAATTATTGAAAAGATAAAAATAAATTTGTTTGCTTTCTGTCAGAGTTCATATCTACAGCCAGCCTTGATAGAAGACCAGAATGATTTAGACAAGTTTGCTTTGGAGATTCATAACATATGCTTGCTGGACAGAATTGAGTTATCTCTGCTCTGGAGAGTAAGTTATTGTAGCAGGAGCTGACAGAGATGAAGATAACTGAGGGAAATTCAATTACCTTTTAGTGTTTTCCTTCTAATAGGATTCTTAATGTGAAAAAGATCCTTAGATGATGCGCCTGTGTTGCTTTGTGAGATCTGCTTTGATACCTGCATCCAGAATAAAGTGAACTCTTCTTTTCAGGCCTTCATTAAGGATGAAATATGCATCTGATTGCTAAATGGGTGTTAGCTTCTGATTCAACATATTATCATTTGTAGTCCAGACGTATTTGACAGTCTTTTGGCAGTAGTCTTGAATATTCTAAACACAATTTCATTTTCAAACGTATTGTTTTTATGTAAAAAGGTTGTTTATAACAGCAACTGAAGAAAGAGGTCACAAAACTATAAAATAATTCCCTATACTCTAGTGCTGTCTCTGCATGGTTTTTCTCTCATTTGACTTTTCCTGGCAAAAGCACCAAGTTACAAATATTATTTATGACTGACCTGAGTTTGGACTGTTGGGTTAAAGTCCATCCACTTGACTATAGCTGGATTTAATGTAAAAGCTCTCCAGTTCTGGAGTTACTGGGGTAGACTGGTGCATACAGGTGTTAGGATGATGTTATTTGTGTTACTTGTAAATTTTTTTGTAGTGTCTGGTGGTCGAAATGAAAATTTAGAAATGACTTTATGAAGGCAGCTCACTCTGCAGCTGTATGGACAAGAACAAAGCGTGTTCATGTGCCTGCAGTATGCACTCATTTATGGACCCACTAAACTACTGTCTATAGCTGAATGTAAAAAGAGTTTATTTTTAAAACTCTGAGCCTTAACCAGCATTGCAAAGTCTGCTTTTCATCTGGATGATTTATCCAAACACTTGCACGCTGATATTTCTATAAAAGAAAGAGAGAACGAGTATCTTCATGTTAGATTGATTTGCAACCCCAAAACAGGTTTGGATGTGCCTAAAAGACATAGCATACCTGACCCTAAAGAGTAATGAATTGAAATTCTGGTCTATATTTTGGGTAGCTACTTATCTTGACCTATGGCTTCTTGGTTATGTCAGCTGTGGTTACCCTCATCATTCTCTTGTTTGGACTAAAATCATAGTAGGGATAGTGTCATTTTGTAGTTAATCAGTCTCCTGATTGAGGCATGACAAAGTTGATACCTGCAGGTGTATTCTTTGATGTTTGTGAAGGTAACTTATGAAAATCAGCTTTGAGGCAACACACATTAAGATACTGGGCTGTTTAGAAAATGTTTGAAGGTGTTTGTCAGTAGTGCCTGAAAGCACTTATGGTTAAGGTTTTTACTGCTGTCTGTATTTCTTCCATAGAGTATTTTTCTCTTTTATCTATTAGTATATTATTGAGGAGAAAATTGTACAAAATTTTGCATTTGGTGTAATAGTTTAATTTCTCATTCCATTGAAAGCTTCAGCCTTTCACTGAGAATGCTCTGTAATGAATGCAAAATATTGTGACGTGCAGAAATAAATAACTGCATGAGTGATGGTTGAAAAGAGACAGTAATTGCTTAAATAAGGATTTTACAGCTAAATTGATAAAATTATCTTTAGTTTAATAGTACATGGGGCTTGAAGTCTGTCTGGGACAAGGGAGGGAAGTGGAAAACTGTAAAGCCACATCCATCCAAGGGTGATATTCCTAAACTTTTATAAATGTACCCTTTTATTTCTGAGTAGATCTATGCAGCTTTCCAGGAAAGGGAACAAGACTGTACTAATCAGGATTCTTAACTGGGAGTGAAAGGTCCTTTCACATCACCACTTCTACCTCACTGTTATGCAGTCCAGGTTTTTATCTTAACTTTCCTGTATTTGCTCTTTAGTAGGAATCACTATAACAGAGTTAAAAAATCTTTTCTTTCCTGTTTCATCTGATTCTTTTATCAAAGTGTTTACAGAACCAGTCTATCTACTGATTTTTCTCTTTGACCTAAGTGGGAGAAAACGGAGCCAGTTCCTTTGAGATGGTCTTAGGTCATGAAAAGGAAGATGTGTTAGGCAGTTAAGTTGCTCTTCTGGTGATCATTATGTCAGGGAAGCTTCCAAGTGACTTAGAAACCTCTGGATTTCACTGGTAATCTGGAGTCCAACTGGAAGTGGCAGAGTCAATCCTTAGGAAGATTTACTAATCAGAAAACCAAACTGTCCTCACTATTCTGCTTCACACAAGATGTTTCCTGTTTTTTTTTTCTCACCACTCCTCCCTCTCACCTGTTTCCTGCTGACATTTCTAAGTCCCTGTTATTAATTCACTATTTAGAAAATGCATCTTCAAAGATTTCTGGCCATCTTAAAAGGTTTATATATGTCTTGGAAGTAGGGCTTGGAAGGTGGTGATAGTGACTATGATGAGCAGTGCAAGTGCTTAGGTCATCATTCCATGTTATTTTCTTTTGTGTCCTAGTGCAAAGATACTGGGGTTTTTTTGGTCAAAAATTTGCAGTAACAAATTCTGAGTCTAAGTAGTAATGCCAAGATTAGGGCCTAATGGATTTTGAGATGTTTGTGCTCCTTCAATCCTTCTCCCTGCCTGTCCTTGCAGGAGATTTAAGTCTTACAGAACTCTCCTGGATTGTCTGGTGTCCTTAGAGCAGTTTGAGATTCCATCTTTTGTGACTGATGCCAATTCTTGACAGATAAAGCAAGCAAAATTATTGGATGGGTTACTATATTATAGAGAATGTATGGAACTTGTGAAACAAATGTTGTCATAGCTTGGGACCAGAGGCCACGGTTGGCCCTGGCGTCTCTCCACTCCCACCAGCAGGACTGGGTCATCCTCAGCTGTGCTGGCTCCATGCTGGCCCTTGCTCCCAAGGGAACATTTACAAAAGAAAAAAAATAATCAGATATTCTGACTTCTAAAATACTGTTGCTTATTTTTTCCTGTGCTGCCTGTTAGAAACCCCAAATACCTCATTTCTAAGCAGTTGTTGAGGGCCCTGTAGCCAGCATCGCTCCTCTTGGCACTGGCCCAGCGCTGTCGTGCAAGGCAATTTCATATGGTGGGCATGAGAGGAGGGAGGAATGTTTCCTGCGTTATTTTTGAGTCACAGTTGTTTGAAGCTGTTCTGAAATTTGGAATATTAGAAGTAGATTATTGGCTGGAGTGTAACTGAAGCTGTTAAAGAGTGTGAGAGATGTTGTTACATGGCTCTTTGGTATGCCCAGTAACTGTCACTTACATGTGTTTTATATAATGTTTTATGTCATTTCAGTAGTTTCTTTCGGTTTTGTGCACGCTTGGTGGAAGCTGCTGATTTTGATTAGTCACTGTACTTTATTTCAAAACCTATAATTTTAATGAGTGAGCTGTAATTCACACCAAATCTCAGATTTGAGTTTTAAAAATCCAGAGATTTGTGTTGTTTTTTTTTATCCTGCATGGCTATTGTGCTCTAAACATAACAAACTCCAAATATTGAATTTATTATTTTATACTGTAAAGTAAGTTAGAGAAGTCTAGTTAAGCAGGATTTGTGCAGCTGGAATATGTGTAATCTGTTTTTTGGTCTTACACCAACATCCTTGAGTTCAGCTGGTTGTAGAAAATGCTGATAACTGTTATTGAGGGGTGCTATGAAATCACCCTCATAGCATTTAAAAAAACAAACCAAAACAACCAGACAGAAAAACCTTGCATGCTGAACTGAAACAGAGCCAAAATCAAAACTCAACAAGAACATCAGAACCTTGAAATAGGACATTTCACAAGTTCTGGTGTTTAATATTGGAATGAGAAATAAACAGAAAACTCAGGAAGAGGCTGTTACATGTTCTTATGTAAGGGTAAATAAATGTGTTTAGGAAGTATTTTTTTTTTTTTTTAATTAAAATTGACAACATAAAGGATGATACCAGTAGAAGCTGCTTGGTGCTACAGAGTTCTTCATTTCTCTGAAGGGAGCATGTATGGTGGTTGCAATACTGTCTCTTGCATCATTGCAGTCTTTTCATTTAAACGAAGAGAGCAAGAAAAAATACAAATTTTAAAGCAACATTCTCAGTCTTTGCTCCATATTCCTCAGTATAAGGATTTAGAGTTGTATGAATGACTGTTTTTCACTTAAGACTACTGTAAAAAACCCAAAGGCTGTTGTCTTCTCATGCTTTCAATAATGGGAATATTTCAAATGCTGTCCTTTTATGGATAGTAAAATCACACATCACAAATTAAATTCTCCTCCCTCCAACAATTTTTAGAGCCAAATGTCAACCTTTCAAGGGTGGTAGAACTTTTTCTGAATAAAAAAATTAATTAAAAAACCCCCCCTGTTCATACACATCTCATGCTGTTCTAAAATTCAAAAATCATGTTACCTTAGTGCATGAGAACCAATGATAAAGGAAAAAAAATCTCATAGCCTAGCTGGAATGAAACACAAAACATAGAATACTGGAAAAAAGGAGAGGGGAAAAATAAAGTTAAAACAGTTTGCTTTTCGTAGTTTGATGCTATAGGAACTCTGACAGGAGGCTTTAGGATAAGGCAGAGGTTAAGCCAAAGCTGGGATTGTGACTCTTAATATGTTTCCAAAGTAAGTGACTAGGAATGATTTTAAAGAATAACTGCTATAAAAGACCATATAGGCCATATTTTAAAAATCCTTCCCTTTGCTTCTGAATTATTTTTTAAAAAATCTTTTCAATTTCATCATCATCTTAATAAAAATATGCTGTTTTTAAAATACTTGGTCCTGGAAAGTATAAGTCACTCAAGAATCTTAGAATTTACAAAAAGGTAAAGAGCAGGTTTGGAGTGTAAGTTAGAAAGTGTTAAATTGGCAGCACTGAACATGTTTTTCTTGAATAGACTTTAGAATAAAATTCTATGTAATCTTTCTTTTTTCACAGATTCTCTCATAGTAATTTGAAATTTTTCTGACCAAAAACATCCCAGCAAAGCAAACCCCACCCTTTATACTTTTCCTTAATAATTAATTAAAATGTTTCTGCAGGTACAGATGAAGATGACTTAATGGCAGTAATTAAGGGGATTTTTTTCCATGTGTGGGAAGGAAATACTTTGCCATACTGTATTTGCCCTATTTAGCAGTGTTGCTCAAGGATATGTGCCAGGCAAGGTGATCATTCTCCACTGTGAGAGGCTGAAAAGGTCCCGAACTGTTAGACATCAAGGCCACTAAATTAGCTCTTGGAGCAACCGTGGTAGAAGCTGGTGAAGGACAGATGAGTTACCTTTTGGGTAAAGAATTTGGTTTTTTTTAATTAAAAAGTTTTTAATTAAAAAAAAAAAAAATATTTTCCCACTAAGCCTCATAAATGACATCTTTAGGAGCCCAGTCAGGTCTGAAAACAGCGTGGTATCCCAAGTACTGGTGTTTATTGGAGATGTGCGTGTCATTGGCATGCAACCAGTCATGGCAGGATAGGAAACTATTGTGCCTCAGTGCTTGTTATCTCGAATGAATGTGATCTCTCTGTTCTTTGTTCATGAAGTGATAGATTTTGATACATTCTCAAACTCCTGGATTAAAATCAGAGTTGTGTTCTGAATCCAAGACGCTAAACAGGGAAAGCTGAAAAGTGCTTGAGGGGAACTATGTAGAAAATAGAAACAGAAACACAGACCCCAGACTGCAGGGATATCTCAAGGGGCTAATCTTTCTGCCTTTTGCAAAGCCGGAACTTTACATAAGCTTGGAAACTGTTTACGAAGACGTTTTTGGCTGGAAATGAATTTTCTTTGCATGTGTTTTGCAAATTTATAAGGAAATTTAGTGAGTGTGATGTAGCAGGAATATCCAACAATAAATAACAAAATCAACAGAGGTATGTTGATTATATTTGCTTAGGATTCTACATATAATGTGAATGTGAGTTCTTTTATAATAACGAATCCTATATAGAAATACACATTCCTCTAAGGTAAGTGTTGAGACCATTAACGTAAGTCAGGTGTTAAATACTGATATACCTAAGTATTTATATCAGTCTCTTTGATAGCTGTAGAAGTTAAAGAATTTTAAGTAATGCAAATGTCTTTTGCCTTTTTTTATAGCCAGAGACTGAAGCCACATTTATAGTGACTCAATTCGGAACTTTATTGTAAAATACTCCGTACTTTGTACTTACGAGGGGAACTAGTGGCACAAGGCATTTTGTAAAAAGGTTCCAGATTATCCTTTGGTTTATCTGCTTGTCTGAATCATTCTGGCTACATTTTTCCAGTCATTGAGAATGTCCATTTTTCCCATGTTTTAAGGTATTATTGTTTCCCCACTTAGAGAAATGCACATTTGGCCCCTTTTATGAAAGATGATTCAGAATTCATCTGGTACAAAACTTGTGAAAAATTGCTTTTTGTGTAGTACCTTTAAGGGCTTCTTAACTAGTAAATTGTGGTGTTCAGAAATCCTCGCTGGTGTGTGTTACCTGCTTTTAGAGACTTCATTTCAGGTTTAGCTGTGCCATCTGAAGTGCACGTGACTTTCAATCTGTTCAGGTGTCACTCCTGTGCCCAGTCTTGGTGCTGTGAGTTGTAAAAGAACTGTGCTGGCAGTGGGGTGTCTGGAATCCCAGGGAAGCAATCATTTGGCTGCTGGGGCCAAAACTGCCAAACTGCTTTGTACCCACCTCCAAGGCAATGGAAATCCCTACTGTGCCTCTGTGGAACGAGGCAGTTGGAGAGGTGGTGGTCACAGTTAGTGAATGAGGACATTCCAGAGCTTTGTATTTGGCCCACTTCAATTTTGTGTGTGTATATATATATATCCCTATATGTTTTCAGCTGATTAAAAGGTATTTCCCCCCCCCCGCCTTTTTAAAACATAAGTTGCACAGAAAGGACAATATGAAAAGATAGCTAAACCAAGTATCCAACACTTGTGAAATTTCACACCAGTGTGACCTTAATTTGGCCCTCCCTAGGAATGTGTAGTGAATCCTTAGATTATGTAAGGATATGCCATTTTTTGGGCAGAGTGGATGTTCCTTATAAAATAAGGGAGTTTGTCAATTCCAGAAGTTGTTCATGGATTTGATTTGCTTGTTGCACTGGACTAGAAGTTCTTCAGTGAATACAGCACTAATCTCTGTGGTGGTGTTGAAGCCATTGAATGTCACAAGGGTGATACAGTGTGCTTGGGGACTGGCTGAAAAGATCATCCCTGGCTCCTTTGCTTAGTATCAAATCTGAGAGCATGGAGCCACCTGTGCAGGAGTGCTGAGCTTTACTGTTTCTAGAGCATAGGGAATCGTACTTGGATTCTTTCAAGCTTGAAAAATGCCTTGTACTTGGAAGATGTGAACCCAAAAAATGTTAAATTTATTGCCAAAGTGTGTTGTTTTTAGGCTCTTGGACTATTTTAAACAAGAGCAGCATGAAGGGACTGCTGACAAACTGGATTTGCAAAAGAGGAAGGGAGGAAAGTTCCTATCCTAGGGCGTGATTTGAATGCAAAATGTTTGGACATAAGTACAGTAAAAACAGGTTCTTGGGTTTCAAAAGAACATTTCTCTCTGCATATTGTTTATGCCAGTGGTTAGCAGTGATGCTTAGAGAGGTAGAATATTGGAATAGTGTAGCAAATCCCAGTTTCTAGCAAAGAGGAAGAGATCTTACTTGTTTGTGCAAAGCTTTGTCTTTGATCCTAGGTTGCTACTGTAGCACAAATAATATCAATTAGATAAGCATCAAAGAAAAAGGCTAGAAAAAGTCTGTGGTGCTAGTGGACACTGCAGAAGGAGTCTGATGTTATTTGTCTCTACTCTTCACTGTATCTTTATTCTGACAGCTGCTTTTTTCCCAGTTGAACTCCTGCTAGTTTGTCTCATTTACCCACTGTACTAAATTGGGTTCATTTGAAAGATACAATATGCTTAGAAGTGCTGTTGCCTAATCTTTATTTGGGTTTACTAAAGCTTAATTCTGTGAGACTTGAAGGTAAAAAATAAAGCTGTTCACTCAGCACAGATTAAAACCAGATGTCTCTTGAGATCCTTGCATTTCTCTCTAATCACTAACCCAAATTGATTGTGGTAGATTTTTTTTTTTCTGGTCATGACCATAGTTTTACCAGGCTGTGTTTGGTGTGATCTAAGTCAACTGCATGCTTTTTTCCTTCCTCTTGTGATTTTAAATGCACATTTTTTTTCCTGTCAGGAATGTCTGGCTATAAACCTACGTTTTTTTCATCTCCCCCTGCCCCCGCGCACCATTTGTATTACAAACAGTTGATTTAGATGCAGATTCTTTTTAATCTTGAAATCAGATAAAAGGCTGGAAAAGTGGATAAATGAGGTTTGGAAACCCATGGGTTGAAGAGATGAGAAGCCATTGCATTATGTTCAGTCCATTAAAACAAGAAGAAATAGAAGAGATACTTTGATAAGTGTTCTGCTGGTGTTAACCTTGATGGCTATTATCGGGGGGATGATGCTGTATCTATTTCATTGGCTTAAGCTTTTTTCATGCTGAGAGAAATCAATACTTGGAGTCGTTGGATGACAGAGGCATCACTTCAGAATTGACGGTGGCTGTCAGATGTTGTCATTGGTTGACTTTTGTTCGCTGTTGAGGTTTTAAGCTTTCATTTTTCTAAGTCTTATTCAGGAGTCTTTGTAAGATTTCCCTGGGTAGCATTTTTAGTCCAGACTTTAAACCTCAGGTCAGAGGTCAAGTGCAAAGATCTGTGAAAGCAGAGGACTGAGGAGCTCCTTCATTTACTAAAATATCCTTATTTGTAGGGAATTTGCATTAGTGGCAAGACTGTGTGTTATCTTAGGGATGACTTTTCCTCTTAAGTGACACCCTCTGAGACAGGTTGTTCACAAAGCCAGTAGCTTTTAGGTAAATTAGACAAAGGAACTGGCATATGTAGAAGTGTTCAGCGATCTCAGGGTTGAAGAATAAGAGTAAAAAGGTGCAACATTTCTTTTAAAAACCCCACACTATTGTAATTTTGAATCGCTTGTAGACCACATTACATTGTAATTTTGGGGCTGCATAGGTGCACGATGCAGATGGTACCGTGCAGAGAAAATCTTTTACTTGACATTTTTATAAAGATCAAAGATAAAATAGTTCTGAAAACTAAGTTAATCCTCCTCTTCACTGAAATATAGACAGGCAGAATAGACTAACCCACCCTGTCAGTATTTCTGGAATATGTCCTGCATATGGAATGTATTGTATTTTCATATCTATAACTTGCCTTTTGGACAACCTTGTGCCCCCTCCTGTTCCTTAAAATTGAATCTTAAGATAACCTTCGTGTTCAACTTGCCTGCAGTCTTGTCTGGGCAGAGGGTGGGAGAGAGGAAAAAAACCCAGTTCTGTGATAATGGCAAAGCGAAGGATTTTGTTCTATCCGGCATGAAGGGCTGCAAAACTAGGGTCTTGCCTCTATGCCATGCTTAATACACATTCCCTTTGGACAACTTTTAATAGTCACTGAATTTAAGACCTTTTGGAGATAACAAGTGAGGTGTGTGTATATGAGAATGCTTTTTTTTCCCCTCAACACTTTGTTTCATCCTAAGTATGACTGCGCTACTTTTGTGATTACAGTTTCATTGCACACTTGCCCTAACAGGTAACAAAAATCATGTAGGCCAAAGCATCAGGATGGAGGGAAGGTTTTACCCCGTTTGCCTGCAACTGTGTATATTAATTGTAAAACCATATTCTGGCATGACAGGGTGCACATTGCAGGTGCAAGAGATCAAACACCGAGAAAGAAATACAACTGTAAAAATGCATTTTTGAGATTGTGCACAAACAGAAATCAAGCTGGATTTCTGTTTTACGTAAATGGAATGATTGGGATTTACTGTGAAGTATTAATTGTACCACTCTATATCCTGGTGTTGCATCTTAGGAAGCGGTGGATCAGGTGAACCTGGCATCTGGAAAATGAAAAATGAAGAGAAACAGGAACTTTTTAGTGCTTTCAGAATAGTCTAGTGGTGATTGGTTACTTTAGGGTGGGTCTTTTTCTGATTCTTTTGGTGGAACCAGTCTTCTTTTACTCCTGTATTCAAAGAATTTGAGAGAGGGAGGTGGAGAAATAATTTCTATTTTGCTGTATATTTGGCATATATATATAGGGCAGAAACTACTGACCAACTGGTGAGACAGCTGTATGATCAAAGAGAAGGTTATTCTTGCAGAACTTTCTTAGGGGTAATAACTAGATACACACGTGACAGCTGGCAAAACTGTGGCTTCTTTCTTTTTTGTTTGTTAAATATGTACTGTAAAGAGCGTGCACTGGTTAAGAGTTCCTCCTAGAGTGATGCTATAATTTCATGGGATTGCTGCCTGTGGGAGTTTCTCAGTTTTGGTGTATAATTGCAAATTTCTATTCATATTAAATCCTGAATTTCCTGAAAAGTGGAGTTCTATTTCCAGTTTATAACAGGCTGGTTATGTTTTCATAGATGTTGTCGGGACAATAAAATACCATTTTTTTTCTTCGTTTGTCACAGCTACATTTTGAAAATCCTTGTTGGTATTTAATGAAGAATGTGTTCAAAATCACATCATAAAGAGACTTTTTTTAAAGAGGTACAAGTTCATTATATCTTTTACAAAACATTCTAGTTTGATTTCCATTTTATCATGTTTTAAAGTCAAATGTGACTTTAATGTTCCATAAAGAGACAGAGATTGATAATGGCAAAAGAATAACCCTCTAATGTGATTTATATCTATGGATTTTATGTCAGATATGAAAAGTTGCTGTTCAAATTGTAAAGGAGGATCCATTAAAGAGCACTTTAAAACATTTTACTACTTAGCTTACCTTATTCACTTGTTTTTAGAATTCTGCCCTTTCAGGCAACTTAAAAATAACAGCTTATGAAACATTTACAAAGTGCTGAAAAGAAGTCGGAATCATCATGGGTGCAAAATAGTTCAATGTATTGGAAAAGACAGCTGTATTTGGAAAGAGCTAGGAAAATCCTGTTTAGTGTTGGGTATGATTTAGTCATCTTATATTTTTGTGAAGAGGGGTGGCAGAGTGCTTCACGTAGGAATACAAAAGACAATTTTTGATGTCTCATTGACTTGGAAAGTCAGCTGCTTATTCTTCAGTCCTCCTGGATGTCTGCTCATCAGGTGAGCTTTGCTGTAAAGTGTGGGAAAATTATGAGGAAATCTCTAAATCTATCAAAATCCTTGGAATAGTTCTTTAAAATTTATTCATCTGTTAGTACATTTTTGTTGTTTAGTATCTATGAAAATCTACACAACCCCAAATTTTATTTTGTGTTTTCTTCACATTCTTCCTCTCTTTCTATCACTTTATATGACATATATATTTATATATACACATATATAAAATAGCATTTATAGCCTGCTGATTTTTTTATTTGCAGCGAGTTTCTAGGTCTTGTACATACATATATAGAAAAAGCATTGCTACTGTTTTAAGCATAAAAAGCATATGATATTGTGCTGATATCTAAGCTCTAAGAAATAATTGTACTAGTGTCTGCATCAGCTGTGCTTCAGAAAGAAAAAGCAATTTTTTTTGTTGTTAGGCAGACATTTGTGTCCATTCCACTAACTAGATCATAGAATAATCCAATCATTGACAAAGGCTGAAATGCTTTGTCTGGCATATGTGATCTCTGGAATTGCCAGATGAAAACTGAAATTACAAACAGGGAGTGCTGAAGTGGGGAAAAGCCTTTATTGTTTCTACCAATATTTGAATTTCTTGTGGGTTTTCATGTACAGCAAAATGGGATTTTGGTGAGGGGGTGATTTAAATTTGATGCCTGTTTTTTGAGTTCTGTATTAACAGGCAAATTTTCAGAAGGTCAACAAAAACCAAAACTGTGAGACAATGTTGTAACAAAGAATCTCTCATAGTTTTGAGTTCAGTTTGTAGGCGCAACTTACCGTTCTTGTTTGCTAGAATTTGATTTTGAGTAGGTTGGCAAGCAGAAGATGTTCCTACAACAGGTCTAATACTGCTAAGAAAGTTACTGACTTTCCCATGCTGGCCTGCAAATATGCTCAACTTCAAGAAGCCACCTGGTAAAGATTGATTTAGTCCTCAGATGCATTTTATTTTCTGTCGGAAAAAATGTGGATTTTTCTCCTTAGCTTTCATAGATATATATTTATATAAACAATGGCAAGCAGTTGGCTCCCCAAATCTAATGAAGAGTCGTGGGAGTGGAGTGGTCAGCTAGCTGGCATTCATTATTCTGAGACTTGCCATTGTTTTTATAAAGCTATTCACTTTGTTATAGGCATAAACACTTTTGTTCTATATGTTTTCTTATGCAGTCTGCCCACTAATGTGTTGGCTTTTGCTAAATTTTGAGTGTGTGTGTGTGATGGGGTTAAAGAATTCATGGCAAACCAAGATCCTCTACGTGGCTCTCTGGACGGATTTCCTGTATGCAGCTGCGCAGGGCCTCAATTCTCAAACCTGGAAAATGGGGTTAATTCTTCCCTCTCAAGGGTTTTGTATAAGTAATTAATTATGAAGTGCTTTGAACTTCCTTTGGATGGAGTAATTAAAGCGTAAAGTAATAAAGTATTTATTTTCTTGCCAGTCACTGTGTGCCCAGTACTCTGCAGACAAACGGGAAGAAGAGAAGATGTGTCATCATTTGATCACGGCAGCGAAGTACCGGGACCAGGTGACTGCAACACAACTAATACAGAAAATTATCAACATCCTGACAGACAAGCATGGAGCCTGGGGAAGCTCTGCACCAAGGTAAGGGTTTTTGGGATGTTCTAAAATATTTTTGTGCAGCAATGCTCTGGTGATTTGACATAATGTCCCATGGTCAAATGTAAAGGTAAACAAGGTTTTCCAGGTGTTGTTTTTTTCAAAAAGAATAATCTAAAAAAGGTAAAATGAATGTCACTGTTTAGTATGGGTGAATGTCAGAGAACTGGTGTTTTGTTAGAGCAGTGAAAAACAGGATGAGTCTCTTGTGACTTTTGACTTTGCTATAGAAGTGTGATAGAATTTATTTTGAATGGTCTAGCCCTATCGTTTATTTGCAAAATATTTTTTAAATTTAAAAATCTTAGTACTGGCTTTCTTCTCGGTGTCTTATGTGATTCAGGCTTGAACCATAGTTCAGTAACTTGTTTTCTTTTCTGCCAAACTTTAAACAAACATCTTTTTGAGTTACAGGGAAATGGTGAGATTTGCATTAGTAATTTCAAAGTAAGAACGGTACTGCCAGATTAATTCAGAATGAATTCCTTTTGGAATTCTCAGCATGTACCTTCATTACAATGATACTTGTCTAACTTCTTTAGCTGAGACTTGTGCTTAAGTTTCACTTGAAAATCTGAAATGCAAGTTCAAGTCCTTCTAGTACATCCTTAATTAGTGCTTACAAATAACTGGAACATATTTAGTCTAGAACATAGCTGAATATGCTCATGTATTAGGATACTGTTATTTGAATGTAATGGAATAATAAGCACGAGAGAAATATGTGAGTAGACAACAAACTGTTTTTCCAAGTCACCTTTACTCATTGTTTAATGACTACTTGTCTTCTGGAAAGAAAAAAATTAATTCTCAAGCACTAGTAATTTCTATAATATATAGAAAGAAAACAAAAATTTTATGAATAAAATTAACTGGAAGTGTTCAAATTTAAAGTCATCATACTATGGCATAGGGTGTCTGCAAACATATTGTAAATATGAATTTTGGGCTCGAGCTTATAGGGTTAAAAATGAAACGTTGAAATAACTGTTTAATGCTGTTTCTCTTGTGTTAAGTGAGTTAGACTGTTTAAGAAAAAAATGATGAGGCTGCAAAAAACCAATAGCCTATTTCAACATTTATAAGAATTTTTAGTAAGGCATTAATTACAATTGTGTAAAAACACAATTCGATCCTTCAGTACTTTGTACATGTGTAATTTTGCTGAGTATGTACCTCGTGATTTACTCCATCTGTTTGTGTCTCTGGATTTCAAACTATCATTGCTGTCTTTTAAGAAGCTTTGCTAAGAAGCAGAGAATCCTACATACTCTTTAGGTGTGCTTTGCTTGTTGAGGTAATATTGGTGTAGTTGGTAAGGGAAGAGGGTAACTGATAAAATATTCCATGCTTGAAGGATAACTATTTTCTGATAGCCCCCAAATAAGGTTTGTGTAATCAGCTTGTAGATTGCGAAGTGCACAAAATATGGACATGATAATTTCCATTTCATAATAATGATCTACAGCAAAATGGAAATATCACATAATGCACTTTGCAGCACACTTAACATCATTCTAGAAAC
>VXAD01013580.1:1432313-1484813 GCA_013399195.1 Dicrurus megarhynchus | reverse complement strand
TCTGTGGAGCTTTTGTGATGCTAAGAAATTCTTCATAGCCAGAATTGACAATAGCATAGCAAGATGACTTAATAAACCTTAGCATGTTCCTATTTGTGTTGTCCTTGAAAAGATATAGGACAACAGAAGTTGAAGCAAAAAGAGCGGGTGGGGGAAAGGCGGCAGCGTAAAGGAAGTCAGGGATTTTTTATTTTAATGGTTTCTATGAAATCAGGGTGAATGAATACATGCTTCTGTTTAGAAGTGTTTCTTCTGCGCTTATTTTGTTAATATATTTTAAATAAATTGCTATGGATGATGTGAAGCTGCTTTTCACCATTACACTGAAAAGATCTTGGTACATTTTAATGAGTTAAAATGGTCACCATTTTTGGGTAACTTTCAGTAATGCTTTGATCATCCAGAGAGATAGAGGTTTACAGAATTGGTATTGATAATAAATAAGCTTGTAAAAAGCATACATTTCGAAAGCTTTGGAGCTCATGGATTGTGTGATTTCTCTAATCAGAGAAAGAGTGCAACTCCTCATTTAGTCTCCGTATTTGTCTGTGTTGGCAGACACCAATTTGGGTGTGCCCATTTTTCATTGCTGCTTTTTCCAAAGAGGTGACTTTTGAGATAGAGCTGAATTTGAAAAGGGTTTTAGTGCTAAATATGCAAAAATTACTGTTTGGTTTTTTTAACTGAGGCCTAATATACTGTAGGGTTGGGTGCAACTTTCTTTCAAGAAGGGGCAAGTTGAGAATTTTAATTCGGTTTCTCTGGTTTCTTTCTAGAGAGGTATTAATGTTTTAATAGATATTGCAGGATTAAAATATGTAAAGCACTTGTCACACATGGGACTGAAGGTAACAACTTCCAAGGAAAGCATTTCCATCTTCTTCCATTCCGCAAATTCTGTTGTGTCTCAGGCTGCAAATCTAAATTAAATAGTTGACTCAGGTGAAAATAGAACAGATAATAATAATAACGAAGAAAAATCTAATTTCAGAGATTCCATTACATGATGATTTGTTTATGGCCTTATTTCTTCACTACCTGTAGCAATGCTGTTTATGAGCTTGGTTTTGCAAAGTAGCAAGGCCATTGTAGAACATCCAGTCTCAGAGATTGTTTGGCTTATCCAACAAAACCAAGTCTTTATTTCAGGTTCTCAATTCACAGAGTTTGAATTTTTAGGCTGAAGAAAATGGTTAGTGAGGTCAGCAGGGTTAAATGCAGGAATATCCTAGGATTTTCTTAGATTGCAAACATTTCTGGAGTTTGTCCCGATCATGAAGGATGATTGTGGATCACGTTTAACTTTATGCACAGTTTCTCCAAGGAAAATGTTGGGATTAAGTAGGGAGCCTACAAAGGCTGAAGGGCAAAAAGTTTCTATAAAGAGAGCTGTCTTGAAACGTATCTCAAAGGCTTGATAATATATGTTGTTGTTGTTGTTGTTTCCAAAAACTTCCTTATTATGCTGAGACCTTCTGCTGAAGAGCCTCTTGCTCTTTCTGGGCGCGAGGAGGGAAGCAGCATTTTGATGATGCTCACCTGTTAATAAACTGATGGGTGGTTGCCTGCCTATAATGTGAAAAGGCAGGTCTTCAAATCCCTCTTTAACATAGTAAGGGCTTTTGGAGATTTTCTCTTGGGAGAGAGGTAGTAGGTAGTTTTTTTCATCTCAGAGCAAAGACTTGAGCAAAGAATTTCGTTTTCGTCTTCCACAGCCCGTATCGGTGCTCAGACAGAAACATGACTTGCATATGCAAACACAGACATTGAAGAATTTTTAGTGGGGAAAGGACACAACAAGGTACCTCGTTTCCATAAGGATTAAAATGAATTCTGGATGAAAATAGGCAAATGTAATTTTTTTTGTTGTTGTGCTCAGATAATTTTCATCTTTGTAACTCATTTCTTTTCTGGGCTTAGAGAAAAATAAAAAACTTACTTATGATCATTGTGAACATGTAGAAATAGTTTCTAATTCTAACTTCAAAAATTCTGCAGTAAGATGTTGAGAGAGAGAACAAAAATAATGATGACTGGACATGCTGGGATTGGAATCAGATGTCCATTTTGATGTGTGTGGTAGCTGAGAACAAAACACACTTTATTCAGGACTGTATCGTGGGAAAGAACTGCTTTTGACGGTGGTGAAAGAGTTGTAAATGACAAAGAATGGGAGGTAGAGAATTTGGTTTCAGAAATGTTTGCCAACAGGGCTTTAAAGAGGTGGTGCTTGGGGGAGAAAAATTGAATTAGGTGGCAGGAGAGTTGCAACTCAGTAGAGACATGCTAAAGTGATTACCTGGGTGAGCAGCATAACTGAGAGAAGTACTGTTGACACTAAGATCTTTTAAGGCACTGCAGAGTGAGGAGAGGAAGAGAGAACACAAAGCTTTGCTTGAACAAGAAGAGATTTTTCAGTCTAGTGATAGTGACTAATCCTCAGAATGAAAAGGGGAGGGAGGGACATTGAATCCCACCCCACAAATATAATAAAATATACTTCTCAAATGAAATAGGTCATGCCTAGGGATGTTTTTTCTTCCCCCAGAATTGTATTCTATGATCTACTAGCTATCATTGTAGAAATGACATTAAAACAAACAAGCCCTCCCTCCTCCAACTTTAGTATACTTACTACTGCTATTATGCTGTCAAAAAGCCTCATCATGCAAGAGCAAAGATGAATTTGCTGATTTGCTCAAATTGGTGTTGGTAAATTACCAGATGCTTTGCTTTCTATGTGGAGACAAAGATATAATTACACAAAATCTTTGAAAACAGTATTATGCTAAATTATTAAAGTGTAAGTTGCAGAGATGAAACTTGTGCTGGGAAAAAACATTGTGATGATAGTTAAATTATGCTTGCTTTAATAGCTTAACAGAGAAAATTCATATTATCTTTTATTATTTTTGCAGATGAAGCTAGCAGTGTATTTTTTCTGCATATTTTGAGTGGACAGGTGCTCATTCAATAGGTTTTTATCAGGGAGAGGAAGCAAAGTTTGATGTGTGCTTTATGTATTGTAGCATGGTAAAGCCAGGTTGTGTTGTTCTTTCCCTTCAGAAGCTTTGTGCCTTCATCTGCTTGATAGTTTTATCAGGATTATTTTATTGCATGAACCTCTCTGTAGATAATACCAGGAATAGGAGTTGTGTTGCTTTAATTTAAGGCAGGTCCCTAAATAAACTCGAAGACCTCTGCAGAAGGTCAGTTTTCACAGTGGAATTGCATCAACAGCCCAGAGTGTTGCCAGCGCTGGTCAAAAATTGTATCTTTTCATACTCTTGGCTCATGTAGATCATAAGAAGCATGCAAGGCATTTGGGTTGGAGCGTTCAGGATCCTGAACACTCTAGAATCACAGTTTGATGCCTCTGTATCCGTGCTGGGGCCTTTGGTACACACCAGTTCACTGCTGCATCTTTTCAGTGTGATTTGTAAGGCTTAAGGAGGTAGAAGCTCAACAACTGAGTGAGAGTAAGGTTTTCAGAGAATAAACAATCAGAATCTCTCTACTACTATAAGCAGGTGTTTAAGTTTTACTGTTTCTGGAGTTTGCTGTTTAATGGTATAGAACGATTACTTAGAAATCACATCCTATGTTATTTTTACTCGTGCTTTAACTAAAGATTTACTTAGAAATAAACCGTAAAATAAGTGGACCTAGAAATGAATGGCAGATTAAAATGACCAAAAAAAAAAAAAAAAAGAATCTAAATTTTGAAAAATTCTGTTTTGTTAATGTTTTCTTTGATGTAGAGGTAATCTTCATGCTGAATTACTGCCTGGTACAGGCAAGTCCAGTACTGCAAAGAGGGTCTAAAGTGATGAATCTGAAAGCAAATTGAAGTGTTGTGCAAAACAGAAGTGAGAGGAATCATTACAAAGTCATTTTATGATAACATTTACTTTTCAAAGGCTAAACATTGTTGTTGAGATTAACAAGAATAACAGTAATATGACATGTATATGAATAGCTGAATGTATAGTAGAGTTGGTAAAGTTTTCCATATGCTGTGGTACAACTTGGCTTTGTGACCTTTCAAATGTTACTGAAGTTGAAAGTTTTGGAGTTCTGTTAAAATATAACACACACACACATATACACATTTTAAAAAATCAATTGCATAACGAATTAAAAATCTCTTGAGGGCTGTAATCTGACACCAATAATTTCCATATGAAATGTTAGAAAAATCTGTGCAGTTACCGAAGTGGAGAAATAAAAGACCTGATATTTTATTATTTTTTTTATGCATTTCCATTTTAGCATTCCTCTTCATATGCCTGGTGATCTCCTGCTTCAACCTCATACAGCCTAAAACACAAATTAAAAAAGAACAAAACAAACAGACACATTATTTCAGGGCATGAGAGTTCTTAATGTTCCCTGATTATTTTATATATATTCCAAAGTGTGAGGTTTTTGAAATTGCTGAATTAAATAAATGCTGTAGTACTGCAGATCCTTGTAATTTCTGCTTCTGAACTAGCTAGTGGCTGTCAGGGTGCTACAAAGAGAACTTTCAGATTTTATTATTGCAACTTCACGTTAGGTAGTACAGAATTCTACTGTTCATATTTGGTGAAATTAGTCTTTACTAAGAAGAGGGAAAACTTAAAAAATATTTCTGATGTCTGATCCTTCCAGGAGTTCTAGCTGATGTTTAAAAATAAATATAGTGGGTTATCAGGAGCTGATTTTTTTATTCTTAGTATTGAAAGCAGAAGTGTAACTATAAAAGCAAGCAAACATGGAAAACTTAAATACACACTTTTAGCTGTTGTTCTTTTAGTCTCAGGTTATGCCTGAACTATAAGCTCATTTTGATTTTGCAGTATGAATGCTGCAATGTTTCCCCGTGGAAAGAAGTACTCTGGCTCTAATACACAGACCAGAATCTTCATTCTTCCCCTATCTTTTGCCTTGATATTCTATCAAAGTTCAAAATATGCAGTGGAAACCGAGAGGTTTTATTTGCTAGGATTTTAGCATCCCTTTTCCCCAAGGAGTTGAGACAGCAGGGAAGAGGGGAGGTGTCTGAGTTCTGTCAGTGCAGGTCAGATGTTCTGGTTCAAGTTCAGGACTAGAATTTTTTGCTGTCTTAAGATTCGTGGGGTTTATTATATAGTTGGTAAAGACCTCTTAGCAAAATTTTGATTTCTCCTAGCTAAAGTTTAAATGTAGACAGAATCTTTTCGGTGGAGCATTGGAAAAGTTTAAAGAGAACAGAAAGGTAGCTGAAATAGTTTTTAAATATCCTCAGCGACTTAGCAGTCTGTGTTTTCTGGCTGTATGGAAAAGTATTATATGCTAGAATTCAATCAATAGCCTCATCTTAACTGAAGGACATGACTTTCAGAATATTCTTTTTTCATGAGCATATTCTCTTGGTGTGTTCTTAGCAGTGTTTGGTTCTGTCTGCCTTTTTGTTTGCTATAGCATAAACCTGGGAATGGTTTCATGCTAATATACACTTCCTGCTGTGTGAACATGGCTTCATTTGAGGTTGTCTTTTTGATATTTATCTACTTAATTGATTATATTGCTTTTAAAGTTATTTTGATTTTTCAGTTATAATTCAAGTCTCTAATCGCCGTATTATGACAATTACGTTTAAAAACAAACCCACCTATTTTGGGTTCAAGTGGGAAGTGTGTCCCTTACTTTTCCAGCCTTGCTAAGCCTGGATAGATCTTTAGGGGCTTCTTTTCAGGATCACTGGCCAGCTGGGACATGGAGACTCTGCATCATGTACAGACAACACTTTTTTGTTTGTATCTTGAAGCCAATTTTGGGTTTTTTTCTACCTGCTTGGGCGTATATGAGGGAAGAAGGGTCTAATATATTAGTTTGTCACCTCACGTGGAGCAACATGGACAGGAGTGAGGAAAAGAAGGAAGTTAGGGGAAAAGATGTTTTTTTCTTGCTGGTGGTGTGCTTTTCTACAGCTCTGTCTGCACTACAGGAAAGATGTTAATGTAGAGCAGAATAATTAGCATTAGCTGTATATTTTACTGGTAAATCCTAGGCAAAACAAAGCAGTCAACACCTTCATTTGGAAGTACGTGGACATCTGTGACTGATGTCCCAGTTTAACCCCTCCTAGGGAAACAGCAGCACATCTTCCATATGATAGATACATTCAGTGCTGCTGCATTTACATCGGCTTCTGCATCAGGTGTTCCCTAATGGGGTTTCTGTGGCTCCCCCTCACCAGTAGCTTTAGGTGCTAAAGTAACCATGATGAACAGAGGGCAGACTTTGCCTCCATTCTCAAATGTTGGTTTTTTTCAAAGTAGCAGGTATCTTTAATTTTTTTTTTCAAATGTTCAACGTTTGTCTAATTCCTGCAGCATACCTTGCTAGCCAGAAACAGCTACATAGGTTGTACCTCAGTAGGTTTTCTTTCTTTGGCCTTTCTGTTCTTCCCTCATACTTCCCATTTGCCACCTGCTGTTCCTCTAAATTACGAATTATAGTCCACTGAAAAAAGATAGAGCATGTAATTGGAACCAATACATTCTTTACTGCTGCATTGTCACATTTGAGTGAATTTTGGTTATATTCTTAAATCCCCAAACTGTCACTTCCTTTGTTGTTAGGTCTTATAGTCTACTTTGGTTCAAAATGTTGATTTTTTTTTTCCCCCCTCAAAAAATATATTTTGTTATATTAAAATTCCTAATGAAATCATAGAATAATTCAGCTTGGAAGGGACCTGAGGAAGTGGCCTAGCTGAACCAGGATCAGATGTGAGATCAGTTGCCAAGAGCATTATCCTGTTAGGCATTATCCAGTTAGGTGGATGAGCCTTTATGGGTGGCCCTGAATGTTGTAATAGGTAACAAAAAATAAGTCCAATACTGCTGGAACTTCTCTGTCTCAATTCATGTCTATTGTTTCTCATCTTGCCACCACAAGCCACTCTGAAGAGCCAAACTCCCTCTTCTTGATGGTGTTGGCAGGTGCTATTAGGTCTTCCTGAAATCTTCAGGTCACCGAGCGTGCGTTCCCTGGGGTACTTATAGTTTGAAAGTCACTGTTCACTCAGCTTAAAAAAAAAAAATATATATATATATATATATATATATTTATATATATTTATATATGTATGTATGTATGTGTCTCTTTTTAACTTGAATACTGCATAGGAGTTTTTAGTGTAACTTGCAGTGTATTCATCACAACAGGATGTGAGTAGTACCTGTTAGCCCAGTGCAAACTCTGTGATTGCTGACATCCTCACAGTCTAAGCTCCCTGCCTTCCTGTTCCTATTGGATTTCTTTATGCTGTTAATGAGAGATGCAAAGCATGTAATGGCAGACTCATTCTCAGTGAATATGTGCTTTCTAATTTGCTGATTAGAGGAG
The DNA here is from genome assembly GCA_013399195.1 of Dicrurus megarhynchus. NCBI lineage: Eukaryota > Metazoa > Chordata > Aves > Passeriformes > Dicruridae > Dicrurus > Dicrurus megarhynchus. The sequence continues at coordinate 1,477,436 of VXAD01013580.1, read as the reverse complement.
CTTTTCCAAACAAAAAAAGCTGGAAATTATCTCAAAGCAAAACTCCTGTATGTAAAAATGCTTTTCAGGACACTGAAGGATTTATTTGTTCCATATACCTGTTTAAGAAAGCATTGCTTTTCCAGAATAAGGTCAAGATGAGTCTCTGATCAGTATCTGGGAGGAGAGGAGGAATCTATTTTCAAACTTTTTTTTAGAACTCAATTGTTTTTTTGAGAGAACAATATCTGTGGAGTATCGATCGCCTGTGTCCAGTAGTTAGTCAAAGGCTATCTCCTTTGACTAACCCCTTAGCGTGGTGTCATCCTCCTTCATGTGATAGATTGTTACAATCTCAGCCAGTGTAATTACACACTAGCCAAGTGGGTCATTTATTTCTGTTCCTTCACCATTTACCAAAAATCTCCTTTATCTTTGGGAGCCAGCTCTTCCTTTTGCAGTAAAAGCAAAATAACGGCACATAAAACATTAGAGTCTAAAACTGGGGGCTTGAAAAATAACTGTAAGACTAACTTTAAAAAACTGTTCTACCTTTTATGAACACCTAGTGTACTTTTTATCTATCTTTTTTCCTGGTGTCCTAGAGAACAAAACACACAAAGCCAATTCATTGTTTTTCATGTGCCCGGTAAACACTATTTTTTATTTGTGAATGTTTTAGCTCTTTCTTTTCTTTTTTTTTATTTTATTTTATCTGTTAACACTAGATGCTTTCACTTGCATGAGAACTGTCTCCCAACCCTTCCCCGCATCAGCTCTTAATTTATGAAGTGCAAAAGCTCCTGGAAGCACTGCTACTTTTTCCTGATGACAATGAGTGAAAGTATTAGATATGTCTTTTTGAACACAGTTGGCATAGAAAGAAAGGAGTGTTGTTTCAACTTACATGAAATTGTAGATTAAATTTGAAGCCCATGATTGTGTATTTACATGCCAGGAAGGAGAAAGCCTCTGTAACCATTTCCATTATGTTTTCTTAGGACTGTTTTTAAGAGGAAGATCAGTAGCCGAATATTGTTAGTATCACCTTGTTAAGGTGAGCATAAAGTAAAAGTACTCTGATCTTGACCATGGTACTTTGTTGTCCCCGTATGAATGATTTCTCCTTGGGCCCAACCTTAAAGCTACATGGGAGTCAAAGACCTGGCTGAACCCACACACATTCATTTTCACTGGCTCTGGATGTACATTACCCCCAGTTTTTCCTGTTGTTACCATATTTCCTAAAGTACTGTAATATAACCAAAATAATTGTTAACTAGGGAAGGAATCTCGAGAATTTTTTTGTGTTGTAACTTCAAAAGTTTCAGCAAAATGGAATCTGGGTTTTAAACTGAGGGGAAAACATGTATAAAATTTAGATTCTCTATTAATATTAAACTCTCAGGACTTTATATTATTGCCACTTTTTGGTTTATATTTATTGCTTTTGGTGTCCCTATATATTTTTCAGAACATGTCAAGGTACTAAATCTCTCCAGTCTGGCATGGAAGCCAGTTTATGTATGTTTATATTTGAACCCTGTGCTGAGACAGTTTTGTGACCTACAACCTCATTCTAATCTCAGATGTATGACTTGCATCTCAAACTCCAGCATATTAGCTAGGAGTTTTTTTTAAGGGTAGTTGCAAGTGGATTTAAAATACCTGAGTTTATCCTGAAGTTCGGTGTTTTTTAAGTTTTTTTTTTTAAATTAAACAACGCTTTTTGGAAAAGGATTTTCTGGCCTCTGTTAAGTTACTGATGGAGCCTTTTGCATATGCTCTCTACAGAGCTCTCTTCTGGGATTTAGGGTGATCTACCACAGTTTTGTGCATATTTGCTGTACTTTTGAGCCATCTGTAGAAAAAACCAAATCTAAAACTAAATATCCCACCTCCTCCTCCCCAAATCAGATTTCAGTAGCAGTGTGCGTGCAAATACGTGCAGATAAATAGAATTTAATTCAGACCCTTCTTTTTGCTCTTGGCCTCTCTGTCTCTAATCCCTTCTGTTCTGTTGTGTGTCCCCCAGAAGGTTCTCTGTGTCCATGTGCTGCAGGTTATCTAAGAGCCTTCTCAAAGGGAATAAAACCAGTGATTTTAAGATTGTGTTGGGTAGGTTACACCTCTGAAAATAAGCTAATAATGACAGGTAGGACTGCTTGCTTTATTCAACACCCCTAATGTCTAGACTGTTTAAGCATCTAAAAACGATCTGAAGTGTTAAAAGGAAAATGGATTGTCATAAAAGAACAAAGAGATGTTGCTGGAGTAGTGCTTGTTCTCATCTGAAGCTTATCCCCAATAGTTCTTTTTAAAGCTTTTACTTAAATGCATAAGGGAGAACTTTTTCATCCACAAGATCGGTTCTAAAATATTGTTTCAAAATACAGTAACAAGTACTACAAAAATGGAGGTGGTGAGACATTTAGAACAGAGATGGCAGAAGGATGGGTCCCATTCAGGAAAACATCAAGAGACAGTTCTTCCTAATTAATTGTGATTAAGGTAATATTATCTTATTTTTTTAAGGATATTGAGGACCAGCAAACACACAATCTTGGTGATATTTCAGGATTTAGTAGGGAAGCAAGATGAGGCAGATCAGTGATGTTGAAGAAGTCCTCAGTTATCGGTGATCTTATTCTGGGATGGTATTCCGGTTTCCACTTTTCTGGTTTAATTACTTACTCAGGGTTTGTTCAGGGTGTAGACTAAAGAATTACGTAGGTACTAATGTAAAATGTAGGTTCCTAAATGTCAAACTGTCTTTGATTCCTGTGGAGAAACTAAAAACATATTTTCTTCAAGGAGAAAGGAATATTTATTCCAAAATGCTTCCCAAAAGACATTTGTTTGGGTAAACAGAGAATTTTTTGTAGCATAGACACAGGCAAAATTATTTATTATCTAAATACTAATTTCTTTATTTAGACTTTGTTATGCTGTTTCGTGTATTCTGATAACCTTGCAATAGGATAACACTGACAACTGCTATTTCTTATAGGACTCTTTAATATGGTTTAATGAGTGCTTTGAGGATGTTTGCAATATGAAATCAGCATGTTGCATTTTTAAGTTGAGTTTCAAGTTACACTGTGCACAATATTCCATTATTTATTGTGTCTGTAGTCAGAATACACACTATGCATGTGCATTACAGTGCAATAATTAGCATATAATTTTCAACGTTTCAATGAACTTTTGTCATAAAATTTAAGGAGATTTTAATTGCTAGTAATCAGGATTGCATGTTAATAGGCTGTAGATAATTAGGAAACCATTTGCATTTCTCTTCTCACAAATTTTCTTAGTGTTTAGACACTCACTCAATACCTAACTTTATCTCAGGAGGGTTGAATAATCCTATTTAGGCATAGTGATAATAGATACAATTTTTTTTCCTTAAGGTTTTCTTTCAATTTCAGTCATTTGGAAATGATTGTACCTTTGGTTGGTCAGATTTACTGATCCTGGATGTACAGTATTTTCCCTCTGACTTCTGATAGGCTAGAGCAGACTCAGTTGTCACAGTAATAGTAGCACCGATTGTAAAATTTGCATCCCTCTCTGGTAATGAAGATCATTCTGTTTCAACAGCACCAAATGTTGGGGAAGATGTTTAGCAAATTAGTATCTGCCCAGGAAAGTTCTATGCCTGACACATTTCTGGATGTAGTGCTAAAAAGCTGGCCTGTCCACACCCTCTTTCATGTCTAGGGTATAAAAAAGAAGTACTTCTTCGTCTTCCATGTCTGAAACGGTTTAAATAGCAGAAAGAGTGTGTAATATTGTCACCATTTGATTTATTAAGGTGTTTTGGATAAAGATGTATTGGTAGAAGTTGTGCATATTTATGAAGCAAAGGGTAAAGATGTAAAATTGCAATAATTAAGGCAGCTGTTGGTTTGGTGTAAGGCAAACAGAGAGAGATACAATGGTTTTAATGTTCCTGAAGGAAAAAAAGGAATAGGCCATTACAAGGTTGGCAGTTCCAATAGCACCTGAATTCATTAGCAGTAGGTGGAGCAGCAGCCACCTCTTGAGGTTTTATATTAAATGTTTAGAGAGGCCATGGAAAATTGATCACACAAGGAGAAAAGTACAGTAAATTGTTAAAAAAGGTTACTTTGTGCACAGTATCAGGAATTTTAAATGAAGGGCTAAAGTGGCTCAGTATGTGATGGTTGTCAGTGTGTTGTACTGCATCATCGTGTGCTGCATGAGCCAAACTGGGAGAAAAATTACAAGGCTGATGACAGAGATGTGTGAAATTTTACCATTGGGCTTCTAGAGCAATTGTGTATGATTTCTCTGTTGTATGAATCGATTGCTTGTATCATTCTGTTATTAAAAAAATTATGACTAGCTGCCAGAATGGTGTGTGTATGTAGTTTGATTGGACAATGGCAAAAAAAAACCCAACAAGTGAAATCCGATAGCTTTCCCTTCCGTGGTATGGATGTGTTAGCATTTCCTGCTTTTTGGGTTTTTTTGTCACGTACAGCTGAAAGTCTGTGTTAGTTTTGCTGCAGTGTACTATTAGGACAACAGGAGTTTGAGATGGAAGGAACATTCCTGCATGTGTGTGTATCTCACTGTGCCTTGTAAAACTCAACCGAGTATCTGTCTGGTGAGACTTGTGTGAAGGATTAAAAGAAAAAGAGAAGAAAAACTTGGAAGGAGAAATGCTGAGACTGTCTTATCAGCATGGAATTGACTCTCGTTCCAGGTTTCCTTCTGTTCCCTTTTATTTGTCCATTCAGGTCAGTGGAAGAGGTGGTTCTTTGTCCTAAAGCGTTTCCAGTGTGGCATTTATTCTGATCTATTTCATACCATTCTCTCCTTAGCACAAAACACTAGGAAATTTGATATTACTTGAAGTAAGTTAATATGGTAGCACTGCAAGGTGTTCAGCATATTTTATGGGGAAGTTGGAACTGCCTTAAATGCACTACAATTACATATTCGTTACTTCAAAGCATTATTTTAGCAGTATAGAGTTTATTCCAAAAGACAATCATTTGATCATTGATATCTTCAAAGATGAACCGCAAGCCTCAGTGGATGTAGCAAAGACATTTCTACAGATTGCAGGGTTTTTTGGTGCAAAAGACAAAAAAGAAGCATCTTGCTGATGTAATTAAGCATGCAGTTTTTGTACTTTTGGAATGGAATGTTTCTTTTGATTTTGAAATAGTTTTTTAGATCTTTCTTTCCCACTAGCATGTCAGGGAGGATTGATTTCACTGTTCTGAACAGAATTTTTTTTAATGTAATTTTTTTTTGCAGGAAGTGGTAATTTTTAAAAAATCTGATTCCATTCCAGAAATTTCTGGAATTTTTGAAATAATAATAAAAAAATTACTCTGGTTTCTGCCAATTTTAAGTAATGACTGGTTGCAAAAGAGAATTCTTTCCAGTCATTTATTCAGCATTCCAGTTACCTTGTGGTGACAGTGGACAAAATACGAAGATCTATTTTGTATCCCAAATAGCTTCCAAATGAAGTTAAAATAGATCAGAGAATAACCGAGGCCCACTTCAAGTACACAGTTCATGCAGCTGTGTTATACGGACATTTTAAAAGCATTAACTCTTTTTTTTCCCCCTTTTCTCCCTTGGTCAGTTGTTCTTGCTAGTTTATGAACGCCTGAAAAACAGTCATGCTTAGGGATGAATTGCTCAATAGAATTATTTCTTTGTTTTGTATCAGTCTTGAGAGGAATATATAAAGATAACTTAAAAGTAAATAAATAAAATTTTAAAAAATGTTTTGCAGTAATAATCAAAGGATGTGTTTATGTCCATCATTCTTATTTCAAGCTTTTTATTAAAAGTGTTTGGTACTTGTCAGTATTCTTTTGAACTCATCACAAACTGACCTGAAAGCTTTTATTTCTGGCAAATCTCAAATATTCTCCTCCGCCCCCCTTTGCCCTGAGGGTTTTTTTATTACTTGTGAACAGTCTGGTGGAAGAGCAGGATTTACACTTAATTTCTCTTCACTAGATCTATGTATTCCATCTATACGTGGGCTGTACCATGACTACTGAAATGTTTTCCCAAACTATTAAATAATAGCCTCAGAAACGTTGCCCGTACCTAACCCCTTACCTATAGGCCCTTGCCCGTCCCACAATTCCTATTAGCAGGGGTGAGACAGTGATTAGAAGAGAGATAATTGAGCCTCTCCAGTCTGCAGTGAGCGCAGCTGTTGCTGATGTTCTTGTCCTTTGCCCATCGTACCTTTCCCCTGCCAGAGCAGAGGTGGTCTGCTGCATGCTGAGCAGATGTTTCTCCTTTGCATAGTTATCTTTGGAGTGCCTTTATATACAGAAATCAGATTGCACTGCTACTGTCACTTTTATCTGATGAGAGGAAATCCCAGATGAATGAAGCTGGTTTTCTTTTCAGGCAGCTAAGCAATGTTGCTCAGGGGCATGTTCTCTTTCCTTGCTTCTGTTGCTGCTCACTGTAAACGTTTTCTTTCTGGCATGTTTCTTCTTTAATCCCTCTTTCCCTCTTTGACCCATATCCTTAATCCCATTGGGTTTCTTTTGAACTTGGTTATTTCTTAGTCTTCTGATACATCTGTCTGCTGTAGCTATGAATCGTTTGCCAACACCACATTTTCGTCATATTCCCTGAATGTCTTTTTCCTCCCACAGTTCGTATTAGAGTACTTGAAGAGGTACAGGGAAACTTTCTGGGACTGGTCATTCTTCAAACTCTGTGATACTGTGTCATTCTTTGATTCATTTCTTCTTTTACTTCTTATCTTCTCCTATTTTTAGTGTTCCCTTTCCTATTTTATTTGTTCAACTTTCTTGTGCAATTAATCATTATTCTCTCAACAAGTAGAGAACTAACTGAGAGTATCTGAGATGATAGAGATAATATGGTTCTATACGTTAAAATCACCAAATACACTCATTTAATATGTCTACTTTCTATGTGTCTGAAATTATTTATTTCTCTATTGTAGTATAATAAACAAGATTTCTTTCTTCCCTGATTTTCCTGGTAAGCTCTCATAAAAGTAACAGTTTATTACATCTTGTATAATCTTTCTATGCAAATAGCCATAATTTGTTTCTTTCTGGCACCTACTATTTTCACTTGAAAAATATGCATTGCACATGTGTAATTAGAGGAGGAGAACTTTGGGAAAAATACGCAAGCATGGTACTTTTGAGATTACGTTATCTTTGTGATGTAGGAGTTTGGTCATGGGTGCCATTTTCAGCTGACTTTTCCTACTGAGTGTTTTCAAAGGTAATTGTAAACAGCCTGATGCTCTGGACTGCAGAGATGAGTCCATTTGAAGACTAGTCTTTTTGTTGTTGAAAGTACCAATAACATTGTTTCAATGTTGGCTGGTATTCAATAATTTTCAATTATTCAATAATATTGAATTTTGGCAGATAACTCTTATTACCCACACATATGAAGGACTGACAAAACCATAAATAGACCATCAGGATAAAAGCTTGAGTACCAGGCAAAACATGGGTTGTACCTTTCCTAGGCATGGCCGGAGTGGCTCCTTGTTTGTGTAAGGTTGACTACAGAAGGGTTCCCCAAAAGAGTATTTCTTCAGGAGCTGAGTGCTGCATTCAGGATGTGTGGCTTCTGCTGCTCCATGAGGGGGGTGCCGTTGTTCAATGTAAATGCCCTTGAATATTCTCTTCCTAAGTGAATACAAAATGCTTTGACTGTGGAATAGAGGCTGATTCGTGTTCTCCCTGTAGATACGGAGTTGTCATGTCAGTCTCCCTAGTTCTGCTACTTATTTTTAGAAATATTTTCCTATTCTCATGCTCAAACACATTTTTTCTTCCATTTCCACCTTTTAACTTGCAAACATTTAAACGTTCTCCATAGATTTCCTTTGTAATGAATTGGAGGATGAAATACTAGTTCAAGTGCCACTGATCTTCTACTCGTGTACTAACCAACCACCAGTCACAAAAAAGCCCCCAACAGTTTAAAATAGTCTAGCTTCTGTGCACTCCCAGGATCTATTATCACAGTTTTAATTGATTTTATCTTGCTTTTTAAATTCTGCATTACACATATAGGTAATCTTGCTAAAATTATGCTGAATTTTTAACTGGTAAACAGCAGTAGGAAGACATGAATGTTACAATGCTGAGGACAAAACTAAAAGTGGTCTGAAATCGAGGCTGGCAGTAAAATTTTGCAAAAAAAGTCAGAAATACAGTGGGGTTTAGGTGATCTTCATACTGGCTTCCTTTTTTTTTTCACTTATTTATATGCCATGGAAAGATATCATCAGCATATTTTAGTAAGCTTGTATTAAAAAGAAAATATTATAATTTTGGGGGTTTTGTGACTGAATTTGTCACAAAACGTTGGAGGAGAAAAAGGCTGCTATCAGTACTGTTGCTTGGGGTTATTTTTTAGTACTGTAGGATTTGTTATTTTGAAAGATCAACACTGTTAGATGGTTTGGGATGGTAATCCTGAAAGAACAACATATATTACTTATGTTCCACTGTTTTAAATAGTGACAGTGTCAGGGTTTCTTTAAATGAATGAAGTTTACACAGGACATGCCATCTATAGTATGACTGAATAAACACGGATTCCAACCTTTATTCATGAAAGGCGGTAATCTCAGGCTAATGCCGCACTTAACTCTGTACTTTCAAAATGATTTGCCTGATCTGATAAATTATGCAGTCTTTTATTTTGACCTTGTAACCTTTTAGAGTTTACTCAAACTGACTCCACAGTATTTGCCACATTAGCAGTATAATGGCTGTAACCAGTTCTTGTACTACAGTTCATTCTGCAGCAAAAGGTAAACACTGGGCCATGAAAATTTATTGATTCAATTACAAGATATACACATAGTACCATTTGAGAAGTGTTTTCAGGATTAAGTCATTACATGTCTTGTGTTTGGTCAAAAATCTGAAATATATAAACAAGGAAGCAAGCAAGCACTGAGAAATATAAACTGCTGTTTTTACTGTATGTAGAATGTGCTGTTAGACATCAATCTAAAAGTTGTTTAGGTCGAAGAACAAGGCAGACATTGAACTCCCATGCCTTTCTCCCTGACCAAGGTAACTTTTGCCCTCAGTTGCTCCTGCAAGTATGTTATAATTTACTATGTAAATTATTTTTGTGGGGGATTTTTTTTGTGTAAAAATCTAGGCTTTGCAGTTTTAGGGTTTTTTTGAAAAGAACTGATGACAATACAAATTTTTCTTCTTTAAACAGTAGAAGGCAAGCCTTCAAAAAAAAAAAAGAAACTAGTAAATTGGCTGGAGCATACTGTCATTACATGACATCATTAATTTGTTTCATAGTGTGTGGCCAATTTTTTTTTCAGATAACTATACTTTTAAATCTGACATGTTTTTATCTTACACCGGAATATCTGATCCCTATATCTGCTCAGGCTGAGAAGCAGGGTTATTTTGATGCAATTTAAAGAAGAAACACACAAAAAAAAAAATCTTTAGTTTATCTCTTATTGTACTGTGAGTTTCTAATGCAGGCAAGGTAAATGCTGCACAACCTCTATTAAGTAAATTACCCAATGACAGGTTATTAAATATATGAATAATAAGGAGGCATTTAATATATTAAGAAATCATCTGAGAGGCCACTAAAGATTTAGGATGCTAGTGAAAAGGAAAATATGAAAAAATTGTTAAATAAAAAACATAGCTCAGAAGTAAAACTGACTGTTTTCCTTACTTCTGCTTCTTTTGTCTTTTGCACACCATCTTTTGTTTTAGTTACCTTTTTTTTTCAGGTGCATGTATTAGAAAATGATTAATATCTCCTTCTTTGAGGGGATATTTGCATTTGTTCTAGCTAATGCAAACAAGACACTTTCTTGGAATTGCATGTGAGAAACGGAGAGAAAATACCGAATTTATGTTAGTGCATTATGCACTGAAGACACCCTTACGAATCCAGAACATGGAGAAGGAAGACAAAAAAAAGGTGTTTTTTTTCCTCATTTGAATTCTCGTTTGAATTAAAATATATTTACACTATATAATGCAGTTCTCATTATTTGGTCTGTGATTTGACCCCGCTTTTTAGCACTGAAGAGAGTTTTCTGTTCTTCTTCCCTTGGGTTTGTTCTTTGGTGCTGTGGTCAGGGTAAGTGATGTTGCCATGGACTCAACTGCAGCTCTGGCTGAATGGCTGAAGTTGCTTTATGGACAAGTGTGACAGCCATGACTAATTAGAACAATAATATTTCTGAGGTAATTAGGAAACTGGAGAGGGGTAAAGGAGTGATACATGGGACTTCTGGTGTCTGATTAGCACATGTGTTGGCACAAATGACCTAGTAAAACCCAAACAGAAAAGTAGTCAGTGATGACATAAATACCATGTTTCTACACTCCATTGCCTCTGCTACTCAGTTTCATAGTGCAATTTTAGAGCTTGAAAAGAAATGGCAAGAAAAGTGGGAAGAAGTGCATAAAGGCATTCCCTTCTTGGTGGAAAGGGACATGAAGATGGCCAAAAAACTCTTGACCAGGAGGGGAATGGGATATGAAAACAACAGAGAGCTCTAGAAACCAAGAGCTGCAGCTGATGAAAGCAATGGCTTCAGCAAAAGGTGCCGTGGGGGGTACCTATATCCTACTGTCAGCAAAGGAAAGGGAGAAGGATAACTGCCTACATTTGGGCATATAATATAAATACTAAATATGAATACTGAAATCGTTCTAGTCATGAAGGTGTGAATTGTGTGTATCAGCCTGAAGATGCAGCTGTAATCTTTCATGTGATAAGGCTACAGAGTGCTTTGACATATAAATGGGGGTTTTTTTGTGTAGTTTTTGCTGAATTGCATCGTGGCTGTGTATTTGTGTTGGTGATACTGTTGGGAAGTCCATTAGGACAGAATTTCTCAATGATTCTCAGGTGGGCTCAATAAGGGTGTTGGCCTTGCAAAGTGTGTGGTGGAAGGGCCACAGCAGTTCAGCTGCAGTTCTGAAATTCTGAGTATCACACAGGCTTGTCTGCCCTGCGTTGGCCCTTTGGAAGAAAAATGCTGTACAAATTTGTTTTACAAAATGCGACATGCAAACATCAGGATGGCTGCAGGCAACTGCTCCCTTGTACAGGCAGCAAATGTTCTGTAATAAAATGCATTCAACCAGAAGCTTATCTTCTTTTGTAAAGCTGAGAGTTTTTTGGTGATTATTTCTACAAAATCTAAAATACCTGTGATTTTCCAGCTAATAGCTAATTTCCATTTTTTTTCTGTTTCCTGCCCTTGTTTCTTGTCTCTCTCTCCAGTGGGAGGAGAGCAGGTAGACAGAATCATCTATTCCTCACCCCAATGCCCAATGTTAACAGAGTTGTTAAAACTGAAAAGTCAAGAGCTCAGAAGTTTACTGAATGTCAGAACTTACATTACTTACTCAACCACATTCTGGCCCTGTATGTATTGTGAAGCAGTTTTTAATTCCATCCTGTTGCTCTCAGGAGACCTTTGTACCATTTAGTGCACAGAAGGACAGCTACTAAGCAGCTATTCCAATGTTGTTTTGCTTGGATTCCAACTTGGTGTCATTTAGGTTCTGTACTCTCTCTGAAAACTGCAGCCATCCTTTCTAGCCATCTCCTCCCTTACGTGCCTTCGGATGACTGCACTGAAAAGGGATTGTCCTCCCAAGTAACAAGAGGAACAGTCCATTGCAGTGAAAGACGGTGGAGATGGAAGGACAAGTGTTACAAATGTACTTACGCTGGAGAAGCAGTACCAGAGTGTGAAATAAATCAGGGGTGAGCTGTAATCTCTGGTTGTTGTGTAAAGCGTGGTGTGTGATGAGTATCTAAAGCTGTGCTGTGATCCAGCAGATCAGCAGAAGCTGCTGAACTTCTCCATCAGAAGGATGGGACTCTGTTAGGATTAGATGAAAGAAATGGTAGGCAGAAAGTGAGAAAGATGCTGGGAATTAAAAACTGGTAAATTCTGTGGCATAGTATTCTTCCTGACACAAGGATAATATGAGTCAGTTTAACTGAATGTTTCACTTCATTGCTTGCTGAGACCAAAGACTTGATGTTTTGGCAATAGGAATTTCTTTGATGGCTATTTGGGATTTCAACGTATATAAATATAAATAATTATATATAATTTTGTATAAATAGATTTATTTAGATATCTTTGATAAAGGCCTTTACATACTTAAGAGCTGTGTAAGCCTCAAAATTTAAACCACATTTCATACTCTTTTTGTTCTTCATTGGTGCAGAAAAGAGAAGTCTGGAGCAATGCAGTCTGAGGGTTTCTTGGTTTGCTAGATCTTTCCTGGAGTTCGTCATTGATTCCATATGTGTTTCAACTGTCCAGCCTTCACGGTGAATGATACCTTTTATCTTTAGGAAATCTTTAAGCAATTTAGCTTTGCTCAGCTTATTGTTCAGTAACAGGGAAGTAACATAAGGACAGTGATTTAAAATACTGTTTTGTGTAAAAAAATTTGAACTACTTATTCATTCATGGTATAAATATAGTTGTATGTATTACTATTAATTCAGTATCATTGACTTTGATTGACATAAGTGGTTATTATCAGCACAGTTTAGTCTTGAGATAAATGGTTTTATCAAGAAACAAAATACTGATTTTCTTTATAAGAAACAAAGGGATAAGGTTCATTTTTGTTATTTCTAGTATGCTTAGAGCACATAAGTAACAGGTTCAGAGGAGGAGTAGTCAAAAATATCACAAGTACTTCATATCATTTTCCTGCAACCTTAGCACTTCACCATGAACATTATAAATGACTGATTCTCCTTTAGGTTCTGACTTACTTTAGAATGATGTATGAAATAATATGTGTTTTGCATGTCCTGTTTGTAATGATAAAGGTCATATAGTATCATTTACATAATCTCTAGCCAGAAATGAACTCCAGCAATATCTTCTGTATAACATATACATTATCTGAGGTTTAAAACTCTCATTATTCATGAAAGTTAATTTTACAGTGGGTGTGAATGATCTATCTTATGGCTGCTTTTTTGATCATTCTATAAAATAATATGAAGCAAAGCCTGCACAAATAGCAGGAAAACCAGTAAAGAGTGATGCATTTGCTTGACTCTGTGTATACCCGATTGGATCTTGATTGATGGCAATCATTTGTCTTTGTCAAAAAAAGGAGAAAAATTCAGACATTGAAATAAGAGTGCTATCAAACTTTCTACAATGGCAGAAAGATTCTATTAATGTAGCCTGAGAGTATTAACTGTCTCTGCTAGAAAATGATAAAGAATGTTAATTTTTTTTCTTGAGCATGTTTAAGTGTAAACTGCATTATTTTGTCAATGTGGGAGGACTGAAAGGGGCATGCTACAGATTTATGGCATGCTGGAATTGGAATTAAAAAAAAAAAGAGTAAATTACAAAAAAAAGAGAGAAACAAAAAGCCAAATACAAGAGCCTAATCCTCCTGATTATGATTTTGCAACAAAACAATAAAAGTTTAAGTAGCACAGTGTCGTAAAATCCTTAATGCTGCATTCCTATTGATATTGAAGCTTTGAAGACTAACTTCAAAGGAGGGTGAACAAGAACAAAAAATAGATATAAAATAAACAAAAAAAAATTGACAAGCTTGGTTTTAGAAGTCCTTTTGTATGTCAGATCTAGGAATATTGACCCGTTACTTGAACGGGCTTTAAGGCAACTTCCTTATTAATGATAGTTAGAAACACAAAGCATATGGCTGTGGGTAATAGTGTATTAAAGAGGGGGAAATGCTGTTTCACCGTACAGTAATGCCTGCAATGCAAGGATACTTCTTCTTTTTAAATAAATGAATATATAATTTTAATGTATATATAAACAAACAAAAAAAATGAAAACACTGAAACCTCGAAGAGTTAATCACTGGATTTATTTTATGCCATTAGTATCTGTGGGGTTTGTTATACATCTGTAATGTTCTCTGGTTCTAAATAGCTGTGTTGAAATTTGATTACTGAAACAATATTTTCTGAATTTCGAGCACCCCAAATAACCTGCATGAGCACCCTGTCTACCCTAGGAAGGCAAATATTTTTTGTTCCTAAACTTTTAAAGACTAAGAAAACTGTAGGATTCAGCTTGGATGTTTACTAGTCCTTGATGCACCCTTAAAAATAAATATTTGAGAGATTGTCATTTTAAGGACAGATGAAGGAAAGGCCATATCAAAACTGTGAACCAGGGCCTGCAGTTCTATCCAATACCCACACTAATGTGCTTTGTGGCCCTCGTCAGTCATTTTAAAGGGTTTTTATGTTAGGTTGGTTTGGGGTTTTTCCTTTTTCTGCATTGTGCTCCTAAAAACACTCTCTAGCTTTGCTGTACTGTGGTGTGTGTCAGATTAAGCCAGCAGGCTCCTGATTCGAACTTTACAAGGCAGCATAAGCAGTGTTACCTGTCCTTGCTTAAGGAACATTGCAGTGACATCATTAAAAAGCATTTTGTATGAATTCGTTAACTTCCATGAAGCCTTTGCTACTGCTGCTGAAGATGTGATTTTATCGGAGTGATGGTGTCTTTATTTTAAATATTTTTTAAATGGTAGGGTAAGTGAGACAACTTGTATGATTGAGATCTTTGCTGGTTTAAGGAGCAGCTGCAAGATTACTTCATGGCAGGGAAATTTTGGAAGTGGAAACACTGTGTTCAGTATTCACATACACACAGTATTCACCCCTTCTCTTCTGAAAAATAACAAAGGAGCACCAGACTAATACTGTAGGACAGGATTAAGATTACGAGGTCCAATTTTCAGGGAGCAATAGAAACAGGATCACTTATATCACATTGTCCTAATACAGACATTATAGGAGAAATATTCTCCCTCTCGGCCTTCTTTCTGCTCTTGCCTGTCTGCATTTTCCATCCTCATTAATTCTTCATCAGATTTCTTTTCTGACCTTGTATTACTTTTCCCAGGTTTTGTCCAGCCAGACCTGGGTTTTGCCCCCCTTTCTCTACTCTGACTCTTGTTCAGCTGATTCCCAACTCTTTTCTCCGCTCTATCCCCAGCAGATGCATAATCCCTCACCTCTCACATGTTTGTCTTCCATGATTTCCACATCAAGATGCTTTCTGTGGTGCCTCATAGGCTCTTTGTCTCTCCTGTATCTGGTGGAATAATTTTCTTCTTTGTGCTGCTTATGGTGTTGGGGAGATAACACTGATGAAAGATAGCTACATCTTTTTTTGTCTCAATGTCTTGATCTTTCTGGAGTAGCCACTTCAGAGAAATTTTTTTAGAGAGAGAGAAAATATTTCAGAGAGATATTATTATTATTATTATTATTATTATTATTACGACTACTACTACTACTACTGTTTATTTGTAGTAGATAAAATTCTGGATAAGAGGAATTGTTCTTTGTTGGTCTTTGGGATTAGTGCACGTTTGTCGTGGACAGAACCCAAGACTGTTCTCGGTGGGTTTGATGCACGTGAGGTCACAGTCTGGGTGTGATGGGGGCAGTCTGAGAGTCACAACCCAGGGAAAGATGGGCAGCATTTTCGAAGGTGTTTTGCCATCAGCAAACACCTGCTGATTGTATACAGACTGTGGACTTCCAAAGCCTTTAGCAGGGCCATAGTTGGCAGCTTTGTACAGAAACAACCGATGAAATACTTTGGGCAACAACTTCTATGTGAACAAAATGAAGTTCTCTTAACATAGCTGACTTTGACTTGAGAAATTTTATTAGCAATTATTAAAATACAGTAAAGAGAAATTAAAATTCTTCCTCCAAATCCTATGCATTGTGCTGTAATCTCTGCGATGATTGCAAGTCTGTTTCTGTTCCTCTCACTGCCCCCTTCCCTCATGGGAAGTTTTTGGGGAAAATGCCATCTTGCAGCGATTAGTATCAAAGATTGGTTACTTCTATCATATGGTTTGGTAAGTAATCTGTAGCTATTGCTGTGATTTGCTGCTTGCCCATATAGCTTCACACATGTATTTCATTTCCAAAGTTTAGCAAAGTTATTCCCTATAAAGAGGGTGAAAGTCTAGATGAAAGCCATCCCTTTTGTGAAAACCATATTCTCTATCCCTCTTAGTGACTGGTACAACAAAGTAAATTTTAATGGTGCATGATACTGAAAATGAATCCTGTGACCTTGAGAAGTTGTAGCAGAAGATCAGGTTTTATTTGAGTCCTTTTGCCATTGTTTTCATTACTGTATTTTTAATTTTTTAGTTGCAAACTGCAGTACAAGTAGCTGTGTGTATATTCTGTACTTGAGACAGACCAAATTAAAATTTGTAAATCACTTAAAAAAACTCAAACTGGTTTGTGTGTAAATTAATGGTTTTTATTCTTTTTAGGACTCTGTTTATGAAAACATTAGTGTTTTTACAGCAGTGGAAAACATTTCATTTTATCTTATTCTTGAAATCTCTTAGAAAATATATAAGCTATTATTTTGAAAAGGAAAGTGAAAACATTCAGTTTTCATGATGAAATGAAACAGTCTTTTCTTGATTTTGAATGTCAGTCTGAATTGACTCTTCTGTCAGGAGAGAAGCTAATTGTAAAAAACCCATGCTTTTCAAGTCTGTTAGCACAACTTCTCTTTACGGGGGTTTTCTGTGATGGATTTAACATACTTGGTAAACAAGGTTTCTTGGAGAGGTTGTGCTACAACTGTATCAAAATGTTTGAGTTCTTTCATTTTTTTCATCATTGACTACTAAAAAATGAAGTTAGCACAGTTTAGCAGGGACAATACCTGATTATTGCTACAGCTGAATAATGGAGAAAGGTGTCACTAGAGAGAATTACAGATACAGTTTATATATGCAGGAGGGAGATTATTTTCAAGGAAGAAAATGTGCATTATGGTGCAGTACACTTAAATTATGCTTATAAGTATCTGCACCATAATTTAACAGTGGTGTGGTCTTAAATAATCTTCTCTGAAGAATTTACATAAAACAAGAATTAACATCTCCAGCAAAAAATGTGGAGGATTGTGTGCTTATTACGGAGAACTATTCTGTTCTCACATTTGCATTACAGATTTTAAATATGAAGTTTATAGTTTTGTTAGGAGTTTCTTTAGTACCTAAGGATTTTCCTTTTCAGTGTCCCAACTGTAGTTTTTTGTAAACATTAGCAGTATCACTATACAGATACTTGGTTTTATAAACACACAGCTGGAATTCTATAGTCCAGAAATGGAGGTTTCTGGAGAACTCTTTATCTGGGTGCTGGAGTGACACATTAGAACAGAAATTCCCAGAAATGTGCACAGTTCCAGCTTGTTTTTCACTGGAGTAATTCTTCCCAAGCCTGGGGGTTGAGGGCGCTGATACTTGGATTTGTTTGAAGTCTGTTTCTCCACTGTGGATGAGTACTTGGAAGAGAAGTACACTCCTTGGAAGAAGGAATATAAATAGACAAACCACATTAGACTCAGGAAATCCCCTGAGCTGAAAATAGTTGGAAACTGGCAGAGTGCTTGGGGAGAAGTTGTACATGAGTGGATCAATCTTGCTCTTCCCTGAGCCACCACTGACATTTTGGGATGCAGAATTTCAGGTTAGACCTTTGGTGAGAAAAGGTACAGACATTGCTGTGCCGTTTCTATCCTCTGGGTGCATTCATGTCCCTCCTCTGCAGGGACAGGGCACCCCTGGAGTGATTGGTGGCACCAATGGAGTGATGGGGTTTGCCCGCAGCCCTGTGTGAGTTACTCCAGAGCCCCTGGTTCTTCTCTTTGACGGGGGGTTTCTTAGTGGTGCTGAGTTGTTTCCTATTGGGAGTGACAGTGTTGTTTCTATTTCATGCCCCTCTGTGGTGGGATTGCTGTGTTGAGAAGAACTGCTTAATACTGAGAAAGTTGTTTCAATGTTAGGAAAGAACCTAAAGAGATATGTTGGTTTTCCTACTCTTTAGGTGGTTTGTGTGTGTGGTTGGTTGGTTGGGTTTTTTTTGGTGAATTTGTCTTAAAAAACAAATAAAGGAGTAGCTAGATGAAGAGAGACAAGCTGAAAGCCTTGTCAAGAGAGGTAATAGCTCCCCTGAAGAAGGAATTTCATTGTCTTTTAAACATGTGTCTCTATGGGTGCTAACACAGAGAATAAAGAAGATGTGGGTGTTATGCTCATGTTTAAATTACTGAAATGAAACAGGAAACACTTCCTGGTTTGTTGCTTCTTAAGCTTTCATTTTCCTGTCTTTTTATCAATGCTGTTATATAATGTTGGATTTTAACATTTAATCTTAGCCTTAAGGATAAAGTAAGAGTATGTGGAGGAAAGAATATTACAATGTCTATTGTACTGATCAGTCCAGGTGTTTGTTACCAAGTTACATTTCTCTGTTGGGGTAGCTGTAGAAAAGAAGTTGCATTTTGTCAGTTAGCAGCTTCTGATGTGTCAGTGTACAAGGTTTTATCCTAGGCTAAACCTTTGGATTACTCTATCAGAGGAACCTTGAGTGGTTTAGCACTTTTAACATTGCTCATGCTTTACTGCAAGTAGTCCTTTGGTAGGTTTTGTGACATCGATAAGGATGGCTTCCCCACTTCTGTTTTGTTACTGTCATGAGGGCTTCAGAAGCTTCATGACTCTTGGGGCATCCGTGCCATCTCAAGAAGCCATTCAGTAGCTTAAATAGTTTTGATAGGACCCTGTCAAGTAACAGTTTTGAACTTGCCCCCCTCTGCAGCACCTATGAATTGGCAACCTTTTGTCTCCTGCTTCGTTGATCACATAGAACAGAAGAGCAGGTGTGTTTTCAAGCTACTTTTTCCTTTATTTAAACCTTCGGTAAATACACAGTTCTCTGTGTGGTCCAGGAAATGGTGCTTCACCATAATTCAGTGCTGTGTTTTTATTTTTAGAGACAGTTTGCAAGGCTTTCAAAGGAGAAATGGATTTAGTAAGTTAAGCCTTTTTAAAGGGAGTTGAGTCCTGTTGCTGTTTCCTAGGGATGCTGTGCTAGTATGGTAACAGGAGTCCTGCTCCATGTGCTTCTCAGTGGTCTTGCTGCCTTGTGCTTATTGTTTCCTGTCTCAGAGCGCAGTACAATGTTTGCAGTTACTTCAGCTCTCTCTTACATGTGTTCCTGCAATCATCACACAATGAAGTCATTTCCCAGATTTTGCCCTCCTCAGATTTTAAATCCTGAATTAAATCTTGGACAGAAGTGTTAACCTTTAAATCAAATAATACTTGATTTTATTCGATTTTGGCTGGGATTTTTTTTTTGTTTTTGTTAGCTTTGATTTTAGTTGTGTCAGAGAGTAAGAGAAATGCAGGTGATGTTCAGCTTGGGTGTCCCTAAGGCTTCAGTATCCTAACCTGCAATCTGAATTGATAATTCCTTTCTCAAGATGCTGTTTAACAGTAGCCAGACATCCTGTGGACCTTACAGAGTTGCCTGTTGCCCCGTACATAATTTCAGGCAGAGGTACAAGAATGTTCAAATTGATTTGTGATTAAGCAAGAGATTGAAGGGGGAATTTTCTTGTGTCCCCAGATGCACTCAAATTCTGTCCACAATAAAAAGATAAAATGTATATGTATTTTTGATGTTTAGGCATTTGGAGACCTCAGGGAGGTTGGTCTCCTCTTTATTGTTCTATGTTAAAAAAAAAAGTTTTACCTAAGTCTCAGTCATCTTTGTTGTTCATCTCTATGGTGGTTGTTGAACTGCTGAGTTAATTTGGTTAATAGATAGTAATTTTAACTTCCAAAAACCCAAACCAAACAACCAAAAGTTAAAAAAAAACCCCTCAAAAATTCAAATAAAACCCCCCAGTTACTTTAGACCTTTCTGGCAGAGGACTCTGAAAAAATATATACAAAAGAGGAAAAAAAAATTAACTTCCTGTAGAAGAACATAGAGCAGAAAAGTATTTATTGAGTCATAGGGGTGCACTATTACATTTTTATGGAAGCAAGAAAAGTATCCAGCTGTTAAGAGAGCTATAAAAAAAAGATACAGGTTAGCCACAGCTCTTAAAGTGTAGATATATGGGAGTGTGATTTCATCCTTTTTCTTCTAGAAGAGATGAAATGTTTGGGGCAGGTCAAATCTAAGACTTTTGGGAAAAGCTTTACTGTAATTCCTGTGTTTACTATTATGGGGTCAGAACAATGAACAAACAAAATCATGGAACTGACCAGATTTTCTTGTTTTGGTCAGAAGTTGATCTGTGTTATATCTACAAATGCTGAAAGATTATGATGTCACATTCCAAGCTACTGGAAAGAATTAATCTGAGTTGTAATATTTCAATGCACATTATTCCTCACAGAAAACCTGCTGTTGCTGTAATTAGTGGGAAAATTAATAGGTACTTCCTATGCATGTGCTTAAGGTGAAAGCATCAAAACCAACAGGAATGGCTAAGGAAATAAAGACTGAACTGGCTCCTTTGTCATATTGTATTCTTCAACATTTATTCGTACAATCTGTTGCTCATTTTGGCAAGGAAGGGGTGACCAAGTCCTGCAGACTAAAATTCTGCATTATCAGACAAACAGCAAAACTCCAGCGAGATGCAACATACCTATTTTTTGCATATTATGGGAGTTATTGTTATTTTCAATATGAATAGCAGTTTATGGGGTCTGTACGAACTGTAGTTACTTTGCGAAACAAATGTTGCTGACTGCAGTCGGGTGTAGGATGTGCGAGATTTGCAAAGATTTATGGGCAACTAAGCCAAAGCATCCGGCTGGAAATTTGCTACATGTTCATTTTTCCATGTCTAAATCATGTCTGAATTCATTTTGCTGAAAGCCAAAAGAAAGTTTTCATGTTAACTTCTGGTAGAAAAGTGGAGTAGTTTTCGTTTCAGTTAATTTATAATTAATCTTGACAGAAATGCAACACGGATTGAACTGTGTCTCGGGGTGACGTCTTTGGAAGTGCAGCTTTACTTTAGACTGATCATAATAAGACCAGCCTAAGATAAGACAGTGATTGCAGAATACATGATTGGTACTGTACCATGTACTTAAGTGAGCCCTCTTTGAAGTATCAGCGTGCACTGGAATGCCAGCACTTCAAAGCATGCTCCAAAAAGCCGGGACTGTGGTTAGCTACCAAGGGGTTAATAAAGATCAAAGAAGAGCATACATAAACTCATACATAAACAGAACTGTTTTTAAACTGGAGGTTAATAACACCATTATCTAGGACAGCAACACCTTAAAGGTGGGCTTGTCTTTTCCCTGACATGGTGCTTTATAATGCGTAAAGGGAGACTGAAACATTTATAGTCGACATTTTTTTCTGGATTGCTTTTTAAATGAGGAATTCAAAGCTTGTCAGTGCAGAGAAGAGTCTCTGTGATATCTGAAATTGGCATTGTTCCTCTAGCTTTGTTTGCATGCTAGTTAGGTGGGAATGGATTTTTGGTATGATTCCATGAAAAAACAGAAATCAGGAGGCCTGGCCAGGGAATTGTAGCTGGGGTGTCTAATGGGTGAGACAAAGAGATAATAATCCTGTTTACTGTATAGAAGCATACTAGCAGCATTTCTACTAGTTTTTAAAATGCAAAATCTAGGAATTACGGATCTGTGCTGTTTGTACTGTCTTGTTTGTATGGGGAAGTAGCATGAAACATCTGTTAAGACTTCCCTTGCTGGCATTCCCTTCTTTTCCTCTACACCGGAGGCACCTGAGGTTTCAACTGTACAAAGGTCCCCTACAGCTGTGCCGAGTCCTCAGAGTTCTGTGCTAAGTCCATGCACATGTTGTGCCTGGAGTTCATAGCCTGCTTTTCACATCTCTTTCTTCTGAAAGATGCAGAGAAGAATGACACTACTCCCTTCAGCAAACCCAGGAAACCCCCCTCCACACACACTTTTTGATAAAATTGAGGCACAGATAAAGGCAAAAGTCCTTTTAGGAAAAAAAAAATCCTTTACAGACAAAGCCAAATGTTTTCTTGGAGAAGGGTTAGAAGGAGTAAATAGACTGTGCTGATTTAATGGATTACAGTAGTGTTCTGCATAATTGATATTATGCCAAAGAAGTTGTGCTCAGTGGCCTTGGGCCTTTGTTATGACCAGTTCCTGTTACTACAGCAGTTACTGTGGCAGAGATTAAAAGCCTGCCTGCACATAAGGTGTTTTCTTAAGGATTCCTGGTTATTTCCATTTGTGGAAGTCTGTATCCTGAAACTGTGAAATATGAATGTCTCTGTGTGGGGAAAAAGAAGATAACATGAGAAGGCAAAGATTCTGTTAATATTATGATTACAAGATATGTCTTTTTGATATTCTTCCTCATTCTTTCCTTCCTTTCTCTCATCGTCTCTTTTCCTTATTTTTAGTCACATAGTTGCTGGTGAGGCTGCACGGTGAACGCATCACTGATATAAAACAAAACAAAAACAATGAACTCTAATAATCCCAGCTAATTTCTGTGATTTGGTTTAACGTGGCCACACAAATGCTTACGTGAATGCAGCTGAGAGACAGGTTATGCCACTGGTAATGTAGGCAGCATTCCAAAGATCTCAATGCACTTATCAGGATTTAATTAATTTTTAATGTTCTGAAGTAGATACATTATCAGTGAAGTGCTGTGAAATACACACAGAGGGTAGCTGGCCGAGTAATATTTTAGCTGCAACTTTGACTTAATACTAATCAAATCTTCTCCTGTGTGCTTTGGTAACGCGGGCAAAGTGGGAATCAGGTCAGAACCTGATGTACTGAAAAAGTCATTTTCCTACTGCATCAGTACTCTGATTTAGTTTTGCAACATGGCAAGCATTCGTGTATGGGATCTCTGCATGAAATGTGGACCTTGGTAGTGCTGCAGAGAACTTGCTTAACATCCTCAGTGTTTGCTTTGCCATCATCAAGGTCAATGTTTTATTTTCCAAAGTGTGTTATGTATTTTTGATTATGTTACAAGCCAGTAATACATCTAGATACGTACAAGACACTTTCTAGATAAATGTTTATTGACAAGTGGATAGTAATATGCTCATTGTGTGCTCTGGTGTAACTTGCTTTTTTAGACCACAGTTTGTGAAAGCTCATTACAAGAATATTGAAGTGCTTTGGAAAATGTTTTACTTGCTTTCTGAAATCACATTTTATCGAGTCTGCTAGTGGAACATACCTTGCATTTTACTATTACATGCAAAATATGAGATATTTTAATTAATATTCTGGACATCCAGCTGAATGGAATTGCAATGGAATTCAGTTTGCAGGATCAGGCAGCCTCTTACATTACAAGATGCCCTGCAGTCTGCTGGAGGTACTCCACCAAAGGTTTTGCAGTATTTTCCAGAACTTCACCACTTTGACCTTTGGATTGACAATCAAATCAATGCTGAGGGATGAACAGATTGAGGGCAGCCCTGCTCAGAAGGACTTGGGGATGCTGGTGGATGGGAGGCTGAACATGATCCAGCAATGTGCCCTCACAGCTTTGCCCTCAGAAAGCCAAATGTGTCCTGGGCTCATCCAAAGCCCTGTGGGCAGCAGGGGAGGGAGGGGATTCTGCCCCTCTGCTGCTCTCTGGTGAGAGCCCACCTGCAGTGCTGCCTCCAGCTCTGGGGTTGCAGCACAGGAAGGACATGGACCTGCTGGAGCAAGTCCAGAGTGCCATGAAGATGATCAAAGGGATGGAGCACTTCTCCTGTGAGGAAAGGCTGAGAGAGTTGGGGCTGTTCAGCCGGGAGAAGAGAAGGCTCCAGGGAGACCTTAAAGTACATTCCAGTACCTAAAGGGGCTACAAGAATGATGGAGGGGGACTTCTTACAAGAACATGGAGTGACAGGACAAGAGTAAATGTCTTCCAGCTTAGAGAGCAGGTTTAGATTAGATATTGAGAAGAAATTCTTTACTGTGGGGGTGGTGAGGCACTGGCACAGGTTGCCCAGAGAAGCTGTGGATGCCCCATCCCAGGAAGTGTTCAAGGCCAGGCTGGATGGGGCTCTGAGCTACCTGGTCTAGTGGAAGGTGTCCCTGCCCATGGCAGGGGCGTTGGAACTAGGTGATCCTCAGGGTCTCTTCCAACCCAAACAGTTCTGTGATTCTGTGATTCAAATGCAAATGCTTGTTGTTGGGGGTTTTTTAGGTTTGGTTTTGTTTTTTGGGTTTTTTTGAGAAAAATGTTTGTGTCTATTGCGGAAAATACCTGGTTTGAGGTCTTGAAACGTTTTACGTGGAAGCAAAAGTTACCTAGATGTAGACCAAGAAGTGTTCTTGAACAGCATTAAAATAACCTGGCTTAGCTTTTGTTTAAAGTTGGGCACCACTATTTGTGTTCTTTGATTGCTTTTTTGTGTGATTTGGAAGGAGCACCTGATATTCCACATTTGATGAGCCATTGTAACCAAAGTGTGTAATAAATTATAACCAGAAGTTGGAGTAGACATGCAGTTGGTGATGGAGAAATCATGGAGCTGCCTTCTTTTAGATTTCCTGTGTTGCTGTTCCTGATGCATGAGTGGTGTTGCCACTGTTTTTGGCTGTCTATGAAACTAATTTAGCCTAAGTCTCTGTGTTCAAGCATCTGCACCTTAGGAATTGTCATCACTGATTGATTGCCTTGCTGATGGTCTTAGTGAGGAAACCAAGGATTGATTAGGTTTGGAGATTGACTCACCTGCTTAACTCTACAGTTAGAGTTCTGACAAGGAGTGTGTAATCTCAAAATTTATCTTGGTATCTTCACGTAGACATTTCTGCTTTTAAGTTTGTTGTGATTGCCTTTTGTGGAAGTGTGTTTTCTTGCCTTTAGGGCTAGATAGCCTTCTAGATAGAAGAGGTCTTTTAGAGCTCTAGCCATCCTCTGTCTCTGAAGATTTCTATAACACTGTGCTCTTTTGCCTTTCTTTCAATTTCTTTGTTTCTCTTTTCTGTGCTGTATTTGTTTATTTGCTACTTCACTCATTTAAGGGTCTGAATGGGGGCTTCTGTGGTCTGCTAAAATCCATTCTCACTTAACTGGTAGCCTGAGTACAGCCCTAAGACCTCTCAAACATTGCTTTTGTAGGTTTGCATTTTCTTTCCTCTTCCCTACCTCACACACAGTTCCTTTACAACCCACACTGGTGTGTTGACTGTTTCTTTTCTGGGGTCTTAGAGATGGCAGAGTATCTTGAAATACACAGTGGGTAGGACATTACAAGAAGTAATTCTTCAGCAACTGCATGATCCTCCTGTTGTTCTCTGGTATGGCTTAGATTCAATTTAAGTCTGTAAGGATATGAGGACCAATATGTAGTTCCCATGCCTAAAATCCCTTTGCTATAACACCCTAATAAAACTGTACAGCACTTGGTATGTTTTGTCTCCAATTGTCCTAATCTTTGAAACTGCTAGGAAATACAGGTTTCTTGTTCCGGGAGTGGAGATAAATGAGCATTTAGACTTTTCCTCACTGCCCACAATGAAGTGACTTCTTTTTTTTCATGACACAAGATCCTGAGGAAGCAGGTTATATTGGTCATTCTAAATTTGATCTCAAATCTGTACAATTTTAACAATTAAGTTAGTTGCATGGGAAGTGAGAGGAAGGTTTTCTCTCAATTCTGAGTACGTAGCCTGGTAATTTGGGAAACTTTTGAAAAAATAAAGCAATATAATGGTTATGCTATTTGAATAAAACACTTAATATAAAAGCTTTGTTTCCATTCAGTCAATATTGTTACTAAGGAACCACTAATTACTGTGTATCATGTTAGAGGGGGCCCTGACAAATCCATGCAAATCATATGATTTATAATTCATAAATCCCCGATCCCCTGAGCAATGTTGCTCTTGCACTTAGACTAATTGAGTACTTATGTTCATCGATCCAGTCCATATAGCACCTTTAGTCCATATGGCAGCCTTTACTGCGGGGCTGGAAACTCCTGTTCTCAAATGTCCCCTGTAGATGCTATACTGTCCCCAAAATCTGCCTCCTTGGCCCTTTGCTTCACTGTCCTTCAGTCTGCCAGCAGTCAGTTCTGCCCGACTCAGAGCAATATTTCTGTCTGTCTCCCCCTGGTTGCAGAGGTGCAAAGTCAGCGTGGTGCAGCACTGCCTTTTGGGGATGGGATTGCAGTGGTTAATTGCTTGTACTGGTAAGGCAGCGTGCTGGAGTAGCTGTGTGGTGTAGTGGTTGATATTAGTTCTAAAATGCATTTTTCCCAGTAGCTGCTCTCAGAAATGGTTCACGGGTAACAATTAGTCAACACAGGTGTTTATTTTTGGCTTTGCAGGGTTTTGTTGAATGTTTTTCTGTGTGTGAAGAGTAGATAATTATTCTTTTTTTTTTTCCCCTCATAAAGCAGTGCCAGTACTTACAAATACTCAAATACGCAGTCTAATAGTGGTTATGTAGTTGTGTGTGAATAATCAGTGCACCACTGAAGGAGATAGAATCCTATGCAAATTTTGTATGCAGAACTGAAAATAAAAGTAAGGGACTAAAGATATATTATGTTTCAGGATAATACTTCATGCCTGGTCATTGTTACCTATTTTCCTAATAATTTTAGCATAGTTTTGTAATGTGCTGTAATTGTAATTGTTATCCAGAAGAATGGCATCACTTAATTCTATCAAAATTGCGGCGAGATAGATGAATGACAAATGAATAATTTACCATCTTTGCATAATACTGTAGCCCAGAACACCAGCAGGATTGATGGCAGAAGAGGTTAACAAATTTTAGCGGCTTCCATTAGCTTTTCATTGTCATATGTTTGTGGTGCCGGCTGAAATAAGCTTTGTAGGAGATCCCAGTCCAGGGAACTAATTACTCGTGCCGATTGCCACCCTGATGAATAGACCCTCATTGTATCATTCCCCTGAAGACGAGGAGCAGGCTGTGATTCACGACTGCATCCTGGCTGATATTTGATAATAATTTTAACAGATAAATGTAGGAAGGCAGAATGATGAAGTGCCTATCCATGCTCTATGACTATCAAAGGCATGCACATAGCCAGCTGTGTTCTGTCTTTTTTCTATAATCACTAATGGAGAATTTTAAGTTATTAATTGACCTTTGAATAAACCCGTATCTTCCTGTATTTTGTATTTTTTCTTTGGTTAATTATTCCAAAATCATTGGGTCTTATAATCAGAGCATCCCAATTTCAGTGTGACTGTAATACAGACAAGTGTGGAAATAAGATACTGGGGAATTTGATTCCAATACTTCAGTATTTTTCTGAAATTAAGCAATTAGGAAGATGAAGACTAACACTGTTAGTTAGACTGTTAGACTTTGGTGATAGAAATAGGCATAGAATTTTAATGAAGAATGCAAAGACAGTCTCCATTTTTATAAAATTATTTTCAGTCAGAATTTTTAATGTCTACAAACTGTGTTTGAGAGTAGTGTTATGCAAATCATTCTGGCTTTTGTTACTATGTTTGCTTGAAGCCTTGATGTACCTTAAATTAAACTAATTTCTGCCTTCAAACCTCAGAACTACCAATATAGATACCAAGTATTTTTAACATTGTGGTCTGTAAATTAGTTGTGCCTATTCATTTGTCAGTGTTGACAGGTATACTTTCTATTAGCTCCTGGATCAGAAATGGAATATATATCTGCATTTTCATCTGTTGTTTTAATACTGGCTATAAACAAACAAAGTCAGTGTTATTTAATTTGAACATACACATTTTCAGGGTATCATGGCTATTCTATGCCTCAGGCATTTTCTGTTTGTTTATTTGCCCTACCTGAAATTGGCATTTTTTGTACATTCTCTGGGCTAGAATATTATTTTACAGTGGCATTCATTCATGATCGTCTAAGCAGATAGTAACTGGCCCTTATATATGACCATATTAAAAAGATCTACGTATGTTTGGAGCGTAAAATAGAAAATAATGAATTTGATATAGCCTTTTCTAGATGTAATTTTTTAAAAGTATGCTTTCTATGTAGCAATTATTACACATCATAACATGTAGTTTTTAATTAAATGTAAAAACACAACTACATAAACCAGAAATGCAGTCTGATTTGCTCGAAAATAGATTGCTGTTTCACTCTCCTGGAATGGTTTATTTAAAAACAGTAAATGGAAACGAAATGCATTTTCTCGTGTTGTTCTAAGCCTCAGGGGCTAAATGTAATGAATATTTTAAGAGATTATTTTAATTAAATTCCTGCACATCTAAACAGAGTAATATTTTATTATCACATACATAACCATGTAACTGAGGTATTCATTAAAGTTAACACTTTCTGGACCAAGAATTCATGGCATGATTTACTGACCTTGTGCAAAAAGGCACAAATTAGGAAGAAAAATGAAGGGGGACAGACTTTGATTAATATAGGTAATGCTATACCATATTTATAATAGCCTTTTCCCTATTCTGGTTTATAAATGCAGTCACTGAGAAAGGTGCCCTGCTGAGGCTGAAATGAGGCTGAAATCGGAGCACATGCCACTAGAGTGTGGGGAAACTGATCACACTGTCAGCAATTCATTTCAAAATGATGTATTTAGTGCTCATTTCACCTTCCAAGAAAAAAGGGAAAGGAGTTCCTTAGACTGGAAGGTGATATTGTTATTTTCAAGGACATACCTAAGTAAAAGATTGCAGAAGGGGGGGGGAGGTTAAAAAAAAAAAAGGCAAAAGCAGCGCAAACAAGGAGAGCTTTATGCAGAAATTCAGCGCTACCATGCTGGTTGATAATTGCTAACATATGTGGCTCCTCTGTTTCATTGTAGTCGTCCTCGTGAGTTCTGGCGCCTCGACTACTGGGAAGATGACTTGCGGCGCCGGCGACGATTTGTGCGTAACCCCCTCGGATCGACACATCCTGAAGCGACGCTCAGGGCAGCCGGAGAGCATGGTCAGTGTAAAATCTGCCTCCTGCCACCAGCAGCAGGTTACAGGACGTGGTGGGAAAGGCTAGACCTTCGTCCTTGTAGGATGCTAGCAAATGGTCCCAAAGCAAAGGCTTTTAGCATTTTCCTTACAGAGATAACCTGGGGTTCCTGCACGGCAGCAACGCTGGTGTTTGCTGAGCCCCTTCTTTCCATCTTAGCTGGGCTGGCACATTGTGCATACCTTGCATACAACAATTACAGTCCTCGCTAGGGAGAAGAAAAGTGGATGCAATTTTGCCATTAATCCCTGGACAGACTTCTGTGTAAATTACCTGCTTATACTTCAGTAACTTCAGAAGAAGAGTTTTTTTCCTGTTCAGAAATCCACAGTGATTATTTCAGTTAGCACATATCTGCCTATTGTTATGACAGACATATTAAAAGAGAAATCAAGCTAAACTGTACCTTTGCTTAAGTCCTTGAGTTTTTCTGCAAGAATTTGATATGGACTAAATAGTAGCAAACGCTGACGTGCAAAGTATTGCTCAAGCAGCAAAATCGCAATGATGGTTTCTACCTGGTGATTTTAAAAAAGGAGATTGCTTTTTTTAACAGTTATTACTCCTCATTGTATAACCTGGCATCAGTCAGTTATGAGATGCTGTGTCCATTCTAGAGGGGAATCTATTTACAGAACGGATACAATAGTCAGTTTGAGAATTCTATAGTAAATTGAAATATAAACAACCAAACAAAACCACACCCAAAGCCAGTGAGCTTTGGAGTTTAGTGCAGAATTTTATGTCTTTGCTACCTCATGAGGTTACACTGATAAGGTAGAAAAATCTTGTATTTAAAAATAATTTGTATATAATTAAAGCTGAGTACCCTTCACCTTGAAGGCACATGTCATGGAGCAAATAATTTAAATTTAGTTTGGGGTTTTTTTTTTTTTAGTTTTTAGCTTGTGAATTACTGCATACATATGTGCCTACGTATGCACACACAAATTGTGTGGAGGGATACATTTTTTGCTAATTTTAGATTGTTAGGAATGTTGTATGAATGTAGAAGAACATCCCTGTCGTAAAGTTGGTTTCCGTCAGGCATCTTAACCTCTTGCACTCAGCCTTAAAGAGCCATTTCTGGAAGAAAATGTCTACAATATGTCAGCTGATATAATGCCAAATGTGACATCAGTCCTCTGAAATAAATGACCATACAGAGAATAGTCAATAAAGTGATCTGAAAGCAATGTTTGTAGAGCCCTACATCTTTGATTGTAGAAAGAGGAACAAGATGTAGAATTAATTAAGCCACTTTTTGCTTTGGGGCTTGTTGTTCTTAATACTATGTGTTGTTCCTACACCATGGACTTTAGGGCACTAGGGTTTTTTCTGTTCAATGCTCCGTGGATGAACAACAACTGCTCCCCCTTTAATACCGTGTGTACTTGAAATTAAATAGATCTTGTCAGAGTTTGATGTATTCTGCTTGTATTTTCGTATTTAATCTTTATACTGTTTATCAAAATTTTAAAAATACCTTTATTTTTACTGAAAAATATTTAGAGCAACCATTTATATTTGCATAACTTATTCTTCCATATGTTAACACACAGTAATGCGGTTATTCATATTTCATAGTAATGTGATATTTTCATGAATCCATGCTGTATTTCAAGGGCTGTGGCTTTTAATCAGTTTGTGATAGACAGGACAACAATTTTGATCAATACAAAGGAAAAGGGAGTAAAAGTAGCCCTATTTCATAAGTAGCTAATAGGCATAGCTGGTAACTAACCCTGGTAATTTAAATAGACCTAAATGTTTTGTCTGCCTTCCAATTCAGATTTTGACATCCCTAAGAGTCTTGTATTGTATTTAATTTCCTGATGTTGTTTTGTTCTGAGTTTTCATACTGCCTTTGTTATCTGTTGTCCTTCTGTTTTTTTATCTATCCAGTGAATGTTTTAGTTTACCCTAAGTCATTATTTAATGTGATTTCTGAAATTACAGATAGTTGCTCTCTGCCTGATTGTGTGTACACATGCAACTGTCTTCTTCCACTGGCAAGGTGTAAGGGAGATGACCAAAGTACAAATTCAAGTTCAACTGGAAACTATATATAATGTATAGGAATGAAAAGATAGTTGGGATTTTTTTCTTATTTTATTTTGGGTTTGGCTTTCTTGATGTATTGTTTTTTGTTTGGTTTGGGTATTTTTTTTCATGACTTCTAAAAGGTACAGTTGTCAGAAAGATCAACTGGAGTGGCCACTTGATCCATTTCTTTCTGAACTGTGTTTTTAAACTTACAATATTAACCAATTTCATCTTAGAAATTCCAGTTGTTCTCAGATTTTTTGAAACCGAACTTTCATGATGTAGATATCCCTAGGATTCGCAGAGTATTTGCCCCAGTATGTTATGATTTCATATCAATAATTTACCATTAATTATTCCATTTCTATTAATTTTACATGCCTCTGAAGCAAAAGCATTTTTAGATAATGTGTAAAAGGTTCCCTACTGCCTGTTTAAGGTTTTTTCAAAACATCACAGACCAAAACCTGAAATTGGACATAAGGGATTTTGCCAAAAGGGAGGCAGGGGAAGATAATGCCTAAATAATGGAACAGTACAAGCAGTAACCATGCTTGATAACATGGATTTTAGCTCACTTTCATTAGAGGATACACATTATCAACTGCTCGGTGTCTTTCAAATACAACCAGATGTATTCTCCACCCCAGAGAACTCACAGTGCAGGAATCATCCCAATTTGCAACTGTGAAAATGATTCAGAAACAATTGGAAGCCCAGATATTGTTCAGTAAAACCTAGAGAGAACAACAACAATCAGCTCTGTTGCAGCCTAGTTATGTGTCTTAGTAGCAAGAACCAATCTTTTCCAAGGATTGATTTGATTTGAAGGAGAACCTCTGGTGCAGAGGTGGCAGAATAAATACCTGAAGACTAATGTTCTCTGTTCAGACAATCAATACCAGCCCCATGACTATACTTCTGGCTACCTTCTAGTTAAAAACAAATTTTTTAATTCTGACAATTTAATTGCCATTCCCAAGTTCACATTAACTTGCTTGGGAAAAAAAGGCTTTAGGTAATTTTTCAAAGGGAAAAGGGAAAAAAAAAAAAAAGATCCTTCCAAACTGGCTATTTATAAAAGTCAGTCTAATGGTGCATTGTGGGGAAAGGAAAGAGAGGTGAAGGTGCTGTGGTAGAAAGTTTGGGATGGAAGGAGGTAGCTCTTTTCTATTCTTCCTGTCACCTACTGTTTAGAAATGGAACCAAAATGCTTGTATAAATGTGAAGGGAAAAAAAAGAGTAAACCTGTTGGTATTTTGAAATTGACCCCAAAATGCAATATTTTGTGAGGGAATCTTTAGCTGCTAGAAAGTACCTTATCAAGCTTTTTAACAAATGATTTATTGGGGGTTTTAATTGATATTTGTTAAAAAATTGGGGAGAGGGGGATTAAAACAGGCTGTAGCAGTTCCACCAAGGCAATAGGTGGAGTTCAAGGCTTTGTGGCTCCAAGGGACCAGCCCCTGATCATCTCCCGTACTGCAGTCGACTGGTTAGTTTGCTTTGCTTCAACAAGAAGGATGAAAAAGAAGTCTTAAAAATTATGTTTAAAAAACTTCGTTTGAAAGTGATTGTTTTTTCCATTGTTATGTTTTTAAACAAGTAGGGAGAGTAGAGGGAAGCTTCTGGGGGCCCTTTCCAAAAAAAAAAAACCCAACATAGTAAGGGTTTTTTTAGTGCACGTTTTCCTTGAGTTGCTTTTCCTGGTATAGTTACCAGTTAAAAAAAAAAAAAAAAAAGCAGTATCATGCTTTCTGATACTTTATTTCTCAAATGGCTTTCAAAAGCTGTATTTTGCATATAAGTTTAAGTTGTAGACAAATACTGTAAAATAATCTGTCATTCTAGGAATGCCTTAAGCTCGGTCAGCAACGTAAGACGAACTGTTATTTTTGCACCCAAGCATTACAGAGATTTAACTGGAATAAACACAACTCTCTGCACATGCAGAGATCCATTTGCAAAAAGCTTCTTGATGAAGCTGAGTCTCTCAGAGTGGGCTGGGAAGGATTGCATGGAATTACACGAATGAGTTATAGTAATGAACTTGTGTGCTGGCAGACTGTTGGGTTCAGGGCAATACATAGGCCGTGCCTGGAGATCTTGATCTTGGAAAGGTGTGTGGGAGTGTGTGCTTAGAGCAGCAGGGGTGGAGCCAGAGGATCTGGTCATACCAGCATAGGCAGAGTGGTTAGAGAAGGCAGAGCAGGGTTTTTGACCTGAAAGATGAAATCCAGTATGATATAACTCTGTGCTTATGTGGGATTGGAGTTTGTCATAGGGTGTCGTGCTCCATCATATATATCTCTAACCAGTAAATACATAAAGAGAACTAGACCATGGCCTACCTACGTAAGTGCATTTATCTACAGAAGAACAGGTGAATCCACGTGGAATGTGTTCTGTTCTGTGCAGATACTCACGTGAGCACGAGTGTGTTGGTTGCAGATGTAGTGCTTTATTCTCATCAGTACAGAAAGAGCAGATTATGGTTCAGACTGTGATGTCTCGTTGCCTTCCAGTAGCTGGTGCCTGCAGGTGTGTAGACAGGTATCTTCCTTTGCTTGTGTTTATTTAAGTTTAACACACATTTCATGCGTGCCAGGAAATATTGGTAGCTAACATCATATGCAAAGAGATGACAAAAATTTACAAAAATGGACAAAAGTAATTTATGGTCTAAAAATCTGATTTTGAAAGAGGCACATACATAACATGTTTAGGTTTGAATCAGCATCATATCAGTAGCTGGAGAAAGAATTAAAATCTGAGTAAGTGAAAGAGATAGGGCAATATTTCTGTTATCCAGTCATCTTTAGTTTGGAAGCTGCTGTACTGATTTTATTTTTTCTTAAAGACTGGAGGACATAGTAACATTTTAGACAAGTTGTACTAAGTATAAAAGTATTAACCTTTGATCTTGGCTCTGAATTCAATCTTAAATAAGAATAGGTAGAGGGCTAGTTTGAAATCAGCATCTTCAGTATAACATAGATTCTAGTAGAGGAAGCAAAAAATGGCAGCCATGTACAGTGCAGATGAGGTTTTTGGAACAACAAATATAGTTTAGTTTGCCTGCATTAAAGGAAAAAAAAAAAGAAGGACCAAAAAGAAAAAAAAGGGAAAATAATTTATTATCTTGGACTTCATCCTGAGGAGGTTTTGTTCTATTTTACTTTTTTTGATCTTCAAGAGAGTGCTGGTAGGGCAGTGAGTAAGAGTGCATGTGGTGTGTGTTAGTACACTGATGGTAATTTTACTGCTGCTAACTGAAAATCCTCAAGGGGGAGTTAATTACAGGAAAACCTTCCTAAATATCAGCCGCATATTTTCCATGACAAGAAGGTTTTTCAACTCACGTTGAACAACTCCAGAATCTGAGTTATTATTTACATGAGCATATTTTGCAAGAAGGTGAAATTTTTGTTTGTTCTATTCAGTTAAAGCTTTACAGTAATTTTTTTCTTAAAGGCATTCTTACAAGTGACAGATATTGCTAGGGCAAAAGGATCACATACAAATTGCATTTTATTTTGTATGGCAAGTTAAATTTCATTTTATTTGTGTTTTTGTTTGGTTGGTTTGAGGTGGGGATTTGTTTTTGCTTTTTGTTGTTGTTGTTTGGGTTTTTTGTAAGGTCAAGGCCTAAACCAAAACCAGTGTTTGGTCATTTGGGGTTTTTTGTTGTTGTTGTGATGGGGTTTTTATAGTTTGGGTTTTGATTTTGTGGCTTTTTTTTTTATTTTTGGTGAGTGGATTTCTTTTTTACTTTTCTGCTGAATTGAAAAGTTTTATTTTTTTGCATTTTACATGCATATATTTACTTAAACAATTCAAACTTTATATATTGCCACCGGGGAGTCGCTTCCTTCTGTAAATGTTTGCAGATTAACATATTTTTAGAGGAAGCCCGTGGAACTTCAAATCAAGTGTGGCAGCAATCAGAGCGAGCAGCCACCAGTGTGTTGAAGTTAGTTGGTCCTGATGTGTTTGGTGAATGTTTTTCAAACACGGCTGTGCCATGGGTATTCTCAGTGTATCTTTTAAGAAACAGTATTTTAATTTCCAACATAAAAAAAAGAAAAAACCCACAACCCCAGAACCGGACACATACACTGCTGTGTTTTGGCATTACCACAGCAAAACTAACATGTAGAGAGAGTAACTACCTCTTTCTTTCCCCGTCTTTTCTTTTTTTTTTCTCATATTTTTTTTAATTTTTACCCCCTTTTAATTTTTTTTTTTTTCCTTTTTCTGCTGCTGCTTTGAGCTGGTGATTTAAATAAAACAGCTTTCGAGGCGGCAGTGCCGGGGGGCGCTGGGAGCGCTCCCGGGTTCCGCGGCGCTGCCGGGGCCGTGCGGGGCGGGAATGTCGCTGCCCGGGCACGGCGGGGACACATCTTCCGGCCCGGGGACCGTGTGCGGGGCGGAACACGCGCTCCGAGCGAAACCAGCTGCTTGGCCGCTTCCCTTCCACCCCGAAAATCCCGGCGTGAGCCCAGAAATGCCCCTTGCGAGGCCGGGGCGGCGGGTGGCTGTGCCCCTTGGAAGCAGGTGCAGGCTGTTCTCCGCCTCCAGCCGCGATCCCGGCGCAGATTCTGCCCCCCGCCCCCCGGCACGCAGGGGTGGGGGCTCTTCTGCCTCACGAACTCGGCCCTCCCGCGGGAGGGATGCGGGGTGGGAGCTCCAGGGCCGCTCCGCCTTGTCCCCGCTCCCGGGGGTTTCCCGGCGGGATGCGGCAGGAGCAGCCCCCGCTGCCGAGGGGCTGCGGGCCGGGGCCGCCTGTTGTGCTGCCCCGGGCGCGTCCCGCCGCTCCCGGCCTTGTCCTGCGCCTCGCGTTCCCAGCGCCGTGCTCTGTGTGTCGCGGCGGCGGTCCCGTGTCCTTAGAGCGTGGGTTTGGGGGTCGGGGTGACACACCGGGCAGCCGGGACCTGCCTCCAGATCGGCTTCTCAAGGAAGGCTGCAGGGGAAGGGAGTCTGCTGTATCCTTTTCCCCTCTGTCATAAACACTTGAAATAGAGTTAAACGCTGCAGAGAGCACAGGATAATTTTGAGCAGGCTTAATAGGATTAAAACTAGATGTGTCCTAACATTAGAGGTTTAAGAAAGGTACTTCCCACAGCTAGTCCTAAAGAGTTTTCTTCCTAAACTTACATTTAAGAAAAAAAAAAATTACACTCCTTTGTCACTGAGACCTGACAGACAGTACTGTCTCGTTTCAGCTCGTGATGAGGATATACTTGTCAAAGGAAAGCAGTCCATCAAGAGTCAAGTTTTAGGAAACCAGAACTCAGAAAGCGAGATTCTCTTGGAAGGTGATGATGATATCATGTCATTCATGGAGGAAAGAGAAGTGGAGAACTTGACAGGTAATGTCACCTATCTAATTTTCTCCTCAGCTTCTTTACTGTTGAAGTTCTGATCTCCCCATCTCTGCAGTGAATCACGGTTTGGGATACACACGGGTGATTAACACACTTCCTATAACTGGGTCATTAAGATAGTTTTCTGTGCACCTCAGATACTGAAGGTTTATTTGAGGAGAGTTGTGCGTTTTCTTTCTCTGCCTTTTATAACCTTCTTGCTTCTGCAGTAGGTACCTATTCTAGAAAACCTTCCTTATAGAAATTAGCTCTACCTTGAAAAGGGCTTCCTTTGTTTTCTTGACCTCATTCCACTCAAATCATTAGACCTAGTGGACAGTTAGGCAAGTTGTCTGTAATTTAAGGCTTTGGAGACCTTTAATTTTTTTTCCTAAGTCTGTAAAATTGTACGTACTGGTTATTTACTTGCATGTAAAGGATTTGTACTCTCGCAGGATTTAACTCCTTTAAACCCCTTGACATTGCCCCACTGAAGTTCTTTCTCCACTTTTCACAGTCTTGTTAGACTTCACTTCTTTTTTTTTTTTTTCCCCTCAAAGAAATAGTACTTCAGATCATTCAACTTAATTAATTTTACATAGTCACATGCAACCTTTGCTGATGTTGCAGTCTCAGTGGAGTGGGCCCATTTCTGTACAGTTCAAAATGTAAAACCAGAGTAACCAATGGTTCAGAGACTGGGAGTTATAAAGTGTCCTAGTTGTTATTTGAGGAACACTGGTTTTACAGGGAAAATGCAAACTTCGCTCTGTGTTCTTTTGCTTCTCATCTGGTATTCCACATACACTTAATTTAGAGAAAAATGGCCACTTAATTTAGAGAAAAATGTCATTTTTTGGATAATTCTGGTTCGCTGAGAAGCTGGTAGTATACTCTTACATTGATATGGATCGTGCATATGATAATTCACTGAAAATGCTGGAAGTGATTATTTATTGGTATTTTGCTTATCCCTCAACTGCATTCCACTCTTTCTTTTTTTTTATTAAAAAAAAAAAAAAAGCAAAGCTAAGAGTGCAGCATAAGGAAAAAGAAAACCTGCATAGGAAGAGTAAAGTAAAATTAATGGGATAATGATGCAAAGGCATTTCTCTATATGAATCTTTTGTTTTTGCCTTTCTGCCATGAGCTTCCTTCTCAACAGCCTTCTCCATGCTTCCTTCTATTATTCATTCATTGGTTTGAGTAATACATTCATACTGTAATAGAGGTGAAAGGGGAGTTTAATTATATAATCTTGACAATGGCAATAGGATTAAGAAGTAATCCTCACTAATAAAGTGGTGTGGGTTAGAAATGAAGTGGAAATTGTCAGGGGTCTTCTACAGGACCTGGACTGCCCCAGCTTCTGCAGCTGTCTGCTTGCCCTGTAATTGAATGTCTGCGAGTGATTGAAAAAATGTTATTTCTCCTCTGGATTACATGCTAATGTACAGGGGGGCAAAAGGAGACAGCAAAAGAACACATAGCTGCTTATTTCATCCATTTGTGGGGGTGAGCTTTGGGAAATCATGGCAGTTCCGCAGCTATCTCATGCCCATCTGCAGACACAATGTATTTGTACATTGGGAATAGAGGGCAAAGCTGCTCTGATCTCAGCAGAGCATCTCTTCTTTTGTCCTAGTGGCACACATTGAGATTGATGCGAGATTAAGGACCATCACCCTCCTAACAATCGACGGAAATGACAATTCATCTGAATTTTTTGTCAGTTATTCTCACGTTGATTACCTGAACGTGTGTACCTCATTTATAGATGCTTTATTAAAACAAAATTGTCTATGTCACTTTAGTATCTTCCACTGTTTTACAAAAGTCAGATAATACTGCAGCCGAGTAACTTCATTTCCTTGCCTCTTAATCAGCTGGATGACAAACCTAACCTGTTTTCTTCCTGTATGTGTTAGTTTATATAATAGGTTCTGCATTATCACATCTATGCTGAACCTATTGTTTTCAGTAGTAGTCTGATTTGTCCCCGTGATAAGCCCTGTGGAGATGTGATTATTCCAATAAAAATTCATTCAGTTGGAAACCAACCCTCCAGCTGTTTACTCCCACAGTCCCCGAGCTACACTAACACTGTATGGAATCCTTGAACAATATTTAACATGGAATCAAAAGCATCTTTAAAACATTTTACTTTAGGCTCTATAACATTGTGTAACCTTAACAATAGATCTCCAGCATCCATGAGGGAACACTTTGCAGTTAGACAACTTTGAGTCTTGACTGCTGTGTTTGTCTTTGTGAAATGCTATCAAAACTTCCCAGCAACTAAAGAACACTTCAGACAGTAAGATTTCAAGTGTTCATGTGTGCACTCTCTATGTTTCATGTAACAGAAGGTGTGCAACTCTTTGAGTTTCTTGGACAGAAAATGGGTCTGAGTAGAAGCTGAAGACTGCCATGCTAAAGCCAGCTCTGTGTAATGTATGCAGCAGTTTGCAATTGCAGCTGCTTCAGTGTTCGGCAGCACAGAGACAGTGCAAATCTGTTACATATGTTCTTTTCTGGGACAAAAAGAGGTTTGCTCTTTAAGGGAGAGCTGTGCTCTTTGCTTTATTTTAATGTTCTTGGCTTGAAAAGTGAATAATTTGTCCTCACATACTTTTTGGTTTGAACATTGTTGGTGTTTTCCTGCTTTGGCAGGTCCAGTGGCCCTCAGCACACCAGCTCAGCTTGTGGCACCCTCAGTAGTAGTGAAAGGCACTCTTTCCATCACTCTTTCTGAGCTCTACTTTGAGGTGGATGAAGAAGATCCTAGTTTTAAGAAAATCGACCCAAAGGTAAGAGATCATTGACCCTGAGCTCTGAGAGATGATGACAAATTACCCAAGAC
Source organism: Dicrurus megarhynchus (assembly GCA_013399195.1). Taxonomy (NCBI): domain Eukaryota; kingdom Metazoa; phylum Chordata; class Aves; order Passeriformes; family Dicruridae; genus Dicrurus; species Dicrurus megarhynchus. The sequence goes on along the minus strand of VXAD01013580.1, from coordinate 1,438,295 downwards.
CTTTAATTCTTCACTTGACTTCCTTTACCTCCGTTGGTCTGCAGTGTTGCTGCTTTAATAACTTTGGGACTGACCATATATGTTACTGAACTTCACGTAGATGACACCTCCTTTCCTGCTCCTTTTTCTCCCCCTCCCACAATTCGACCCTACTTGAATGTTAATTAGCTTGCTGCGAATAAAGCTCCAGGGAGACACGTCTGAAATAAAGACATCTTGAATCGCAGGCCTGTGTCAATATAGGGAAGTTCAGCAAGCCTTTTAGCCCAAATACGTGGTTTTACTTTCCTGTTTTTAGCTAATGTCAGTGTAAAACAGCACTGAACTTCCCACACTCCTGAGTTTGCAGTACTTCTGTCATATTACTTACTCCATAACACGTTTTACAGGGCCTGTTATTATTTATTGTGCGTAAGCATAAAACATAATTACCCTCCTAAAAGATGTTTCTGAGCTGACTTGCTAATTTCCACAAACTTTATTTGCTCTGAGCTGCTTGATTACTTGTCTTTTGGTTAAAATTAGTAACCTTCAGTAAAATTCCAGTTTCAAAGGGAGCATATCTTGTAATAATGTTGCACTTGAACGTTTTCTACAGTGTTACAGCAACATTTCAAAAGTAGGAAACAACTGGTATATATTCTCACAGCTTAAGCATAGTCATGGCTCTTGGTTTTTTAGATACCTGTCTAATGTTTAACAGGGTAATAATTTCTTTGTGAAGGGTACTGCTGGAAGAAGTAGTGGTTTTCTGCTTGTCTGTAGAGAGAATACCTTGTGTGTTAAGAACCAGTTCAGTTCTTTGTTCCTCTTGAGTAAATTGCTCGTCTGTATTAAAAATGGCATCGGTGGGTCTGAAAGCTGGGATTATCAAATCCTATCAGGGAAAAAATTTATTTTGAAAAGCAATGCTCTCAGATTGTTAGAGCTAGATTTTAATATAAGCAGTTAACTAGAACTGTGATTTTATGTGATATAATAAATGAGATTTAACTTTTCTTTTCGTCCTGAAGAATTTTTGAAATCTATTAGAAGTTATTTTAAATGTGAGATAGTGCTTAAGATTTTTATATGCTTACTCTTTCCATTATGTTTAACTAACCCCTCCCACATTTAACTAAAAATGCCACTTAATGATGAAAAGGATATAAATATAAATGTAAAGTTAGTTTGATATGTTACTGTATTGCATTTTCCATCTAAAATGTTCTGCTTTGTATTGCGTTAGCATGAGAAAAGCCTTACAGATCTGCATTATTCTGCATTTTTGGTTTTTATGTTTAGCACATAGGGACTTTGAGTACAGTTGCTAATTCTTACCATTCCAGTTATGGGTTTTGTGGGGACATTGACATATATAGTTAGTCTCCTTTTCTCCTCTTTTCCAGTGTTTTGTAGAAGTTGTTTTCTTAACTGTGAGCAAGCATTCTAGTTTGGTTTGACTCTATCTTTTATTCTGTATCTGAGAGATTTTCTTAAAGTTCTCATAACAGGAGTTGGTTACATGAAATACTGGCTACCTCTTACATTCTGCCTGCGACATTACTTTAGCTGGAGGTCTTAAAATAATAATAATAATAAAAGACCTTTTGTAATGTCTCAGGGGTGGGGGGGTTAGCTAAAAATCAGATCGGAATAATTTTATTTTAAAAACTAAGTAAGCTTACAAAACAACTTCTTTTCAAGCATTAACGCCTCCCTGCCCCGCCCTGTGCTGAAGTCAAGGTAGCTTGATAGCGATGGCGGGCTGCTGTAGAAAATGCCCCTTGGAAAAAAAAAAAAAAAGCCCCAACAAGTAATCCGCTGTAAGCTCAGTAGGCCTGTTTAATTAATGAGGCTTCATCTGTTTGATAAATTTAAGTTCCCTGTATATTTGTCTAAACTACTGAAAAGAAAACATTGTGACAAGTTCCTGAAGGAAAACCTGCCTTAGGTAGCGATAGCATCGGCAGCGATACGATCAGAGTTTATACGCGGGCTCCGGGCTGTTTTGGGAAGGAAAGGGTAGCCCCGCGGGCTAAGCCCGTTCTGCCAGGTGATCCGGGATCAGCGCTGTGGAAAGCGCTCGGATGGCTCCACAAAAGACTTGCGGAGCTCAGCCGGGGCTGGAGGAGCTGCGGACGCAGCGGCGGGGCCGGGGCCGGGGTGTGCCCGCTCCGCAGGGCAGGGTGGCCCCGCGCATCCCGCTCCATCGCCCCGGCTGCTGCCGCCAGCGAGAATTTCGTTTTTAAACTTACAGGCAAAAGCAGCTCAAGTTGAAATGGTTATTTCTTTCCGTCTCCGTCCAAAAAGAAACGAAAATAGTCCTTTGGGGCAAGAACTTAACATTTTTTTACCTCCCCCCCGCCCACGAAAGGACATGAAAACTTGCTTGAAATGCTCCGAGCCGGCGTTGCAATTTTTCGGGCAGCTCGAGTGGGTAGTGCTAACGTTTTTAAATATTAGGAATGCTTTCCTGATAAAATTCCTACCGGTATTTCTCAGTCGTCCCGAGCAAGCTTAAAGCGAAATCGCTACGGGGAATCAGGCAGAGCTTCGCTTTGGGAGAGGGGGCTTGGGTAGGGAAGGAGATCGGCAGAGAGCGCCCGGGTGCCGGTGTAGGATCGGGTGGTTTCCTGACGGGTTCCTGCTTATCTTCCCGTCTGACTATGCTGCAGTCCTATTTTATGCTGTACTTAAAAATCTGGGCAAAAGCAAATGTTTGTTTAAAAAAAATATCGACCGGTTGCTCTAAATTGCATTAATTATTCAGGTTAGATCTATACTTCCTTCGTGTCAAAGTCAAATGGATAGCACATTCGCTCTGGGAAGCAAAAGCAAACAGCAATGGATTTTTAAAACAAAATGCAGTGCCCGAGATTTACCGGGGGAAAATAAAAAGAAAGAATACCGTAAGAAAAAAGAAAATAAAGGGAAAAAACCGACTGTAGGGTAGGAAAAGGCATGGTGTAATTCTGACTGAACTGTGGCGAGCTGCTGTGCGATGCTCCATATATTCCAAGATTTAGAACAGAAGCTTAAGGTAACAGAAATATAGCAGATGTTGTCACATGCTGAACTACAGAACATATAAGATTTTTTTTTTCTTAGATGCACTTTTTTTTTTTTTTAATGGAAACTAGAGGGAGGTTTAGAAAACATCAGTCAATATGCTGAGCTAAGGCTTGGGCTAGGTGTTGCATTTAGCCTATCTTTATGTCTTGTGTTTTCGTTTCTTTTAAAAAAATTCCATCTGAAGTTCAGAAAGAATCTACTTGCCTGAATTTAAGAACCATCCACAAAAAGCGTAAAGTTAAAGTAATATTTTTATTACTATTTGCAACAAGTCAGTTTTGGGGCACATAATCTGGCCTTGGCACCGAAATACATTTAACATCAGTAAAACTTTTTTAAAGGGAGATTTGTACACATAGTTAAATAATTTTTTCACTTGGTGACAACATTCAGGCAAACAAGAGAGCATAAGAAAAGGACTATACATGGATTGGAAAATGTACCTTTCGGGTTTCGTTTTGAAGTTGCAAAAGTCCGATCGCTTCTTTTTGTGACTTTTTAAAAATTCACATTGGAGGACAGGAGGAGAGAGGCTCTTCCCTTCTTCTGTGCAAGGCGGTGAGAGTTTATGCCGGGAAAACCGTCGGCAAGTTTTTAAAGGCCGAGCTGCAGGTGGGTGGGGGGTGGCGGGGGCGCGTGTCTTTCGCCGCCTCTTTCCGTCGTCGTTCGCGTTAAATAAAAAGTTTTTTAGGCGCTGTTGTTGTTTACGGAGGGCGAGTTTTTGTGCGCGGGAGTGTTAACCCTATAGCTTGTCGAGGCTTTTGGGATTGGTGAGGATTTCTCTGGCTAGCCTCCAGGTCTGTTTGGCAGCGCTTTCCAGGGCCGAGTGGGGTTTGCCCTGAAAGAGGTCTAGGTTGGGCAGGAAGTAGTGGGGGCAGCGCCGGCACTGCAGGCAGGAGATGAGCTGCAGGAGGATGCCGTTCAGCCGGTCGCCGAGGCACGCCTCGTCCCAGTCGGTCTCCCGCGGGTGCTTCTCGCACTCGTACAGCAGCAGCGTCTTCATGTGGTAGTTGTTGAGGGGCTGCCCGGGCAGCTCCAGGTGCCGGTCGCGCAGCGTCTTCAGCACCGACAGGCACTTGTTCCGGCAGCCGCCCATCAGCAGCCGGTTCTCGGCCTCGCCGAACTGCAGCACCCACGCGTCGCTCTCGGCCGAGCTCTGCTTGCCCGTCAGCGAGTAGCATTCCTTGGAGAGCAGGTTGAAGCCCTCCGCCTTCACCTCCGCCACCCGGTTGGGGCCGGGCCAGGGGATGTGGGGCATGGGCCACTGCGCCGCGCTGCGCGGCCAGATCCCGGTGCACTTGAAGGCGGGCGTGATCTGCACCACGTACCGCTCCCGGATGCGGAGCTTCACCTCGCTCGTGTCCGCGATCATCTTCACCACGTCCCGGTAGCTGCACTTGTCCACGGCCTGGGCCACCAGCGTCTGGAAGCGGGAGCGGATCTTGCGGGCGGACAGGTAGCCCGAGGCGGTGATGAACTCCACCCAGAGGGACATGCTGCGCTTGCGGCCGTCGCTCAGCTTGAGCACGGCGCAGCCCGGCAGGGAGCCGTCGTCCACGAAGTTGAAGACGCCCATCTGGTTGAGGTAGAGCACCACCTCGAACTCGGTGGGCGAGATCACCTCCAGCCCCTCGTAGCGGGCGTCGATCTCGCTTAGGGAGCTGATGAAGCGCGGTTCCTGCACCTCCACCTCCTTCAGCACGTCCGACACGACCTTGCACACCTCCCGGATGGTCTTGGCGATGGCCGCCTTGCGCGCCTGGCAGCGCTCCGTGTAGTATTTGTTGAGCTGGTAGACCAGCTTGGCCTGCGCGGCGATCATGTTGGGGCACAGGTCCGGGCTGTACACCGGGCTCTCGCAGTACGTTGAGGGATCCAATGCTTTAGCGGTGGCTGCAGCTTTGCGGAGGGCACCAGCCAAATCGCAGACCCCCACCGCCTCCGGGAAGAAGGCGGCAGCGGCGCGCCAGTGAGAGCAATTAAAGAAATCGGGGAGGGCGGCGAAGCACAAAGGAGCGAAGCCCAGCGCTGCCCCGGCGAGGAGGAGAAGGAGGAGGAGCGGGCCGGTGCGGGCTGGGCGGCGGCGGCGGTGGTGGTGATGGTGATGCCGGAGCCGGTGCCGGAGCGGCGGGCAGCCCCCGCGGGCTCCCGGAGCGCAAAGTTTTGGATGGCGATGGGGGCAGGGAAGTCTGGGCTGCCTCTGCGCTCAGGCGCCCACCCCCCCGCGCAGCGACAAAAATGCCGTTTCAATAGTTCATGGAAAAAAACCCCAAAACAACGAACAAACTTCCCCAGGACTCGCAGAAGGTCCCCGCAGAAAAGCCGGTCGGCGGCGAAGTTTAAAACCGCACACGGTACGAGAGGAGGAGACGAATGCGAGCAATGCCCACAGCGGAAGAGTGAACTCTGTGTCTGTCTGTCTGTCTGCCTCTCTCTCTCTCTTTCAGTCCGTGGCACCGCCAGAGATGTGCATGAGTTTGGCTGCCGCTCGCTCAGACTGTCAGGGGGTGTTGTTGATTTCCCTTTTCCTGCTGGAGGCGTTGGCTGAACCCGGCTCTGTGGCTGTCTCTATCTTTACGCGCAGACGGGTGCACTTGGTCTGTGATCTCTCATTCCCGTCCTGCAGCTCTACATAGATTGTTGTGAGAGAGATTGTATGGAGAGGANCCGGCCCCGGCCCCGGCCCCGGCAGTCAGAGCCGGGATCGGCTGCAGGGGAGCCGGGAGGGAAGATCGGAGCGTCCCGCCACCCGGCGCGGGGTGGGGCGAGAAAACCCAAAAATCGCTGTAACTTCGCCGTGGCGGCCGGTGAAGGGCGAGGTGAGCTCGCTGCTCCCTCCGCTCGCTGCGAGGGGACCCGGCAGCAGTGCCGGTGTGTGCGGGGAAAGGGGAGAGGCGGGCCGGGGCGTCACCGCCGGCATAAATCTTA